>PVKN010041400.1:0-10561 GCA_004027915.1 Capromys pilorides
ACTTCAACAACTGGCAGGGGATTAAGTTGCTTCATTTATTTTCTAATAGGCTTTTAGACAGATTTTTAAAATTTTGCCTCATTAATAAAAAGGCCAGTAGTGGAATTGGTCAAAGTCTTCTGCTCTCTCTCTCTCTCTCTCTCTCTCTCTCTCTCTCTCTCTCTCTCTCTCTCTCTCCTGTCTGTCTCTCTCCCTCTCTCTCTCCCCGTGGCAAGGCCCTTCCTCAGATCCAACCAGCCTGATGCTTCACCCGGGTTGCTTTCACCCAATAGATTACAGGCTCCTTCTCATGTTATGTTTGCTATCTGGGCTTAGCTGACATTTCTGAAGTAATTTAGTTAAGAGGAAATGAGTTGTTCCCAGTAGAGAGAGCAAACGAGTGGAGTGAAGGTAGCCAGCGTGATAAATGGCTCTTTCATTTGAAGATCTCCAGAGCTCGTTTACGGCTAATTTTCTGTATTGGCCCCCTTTGAGCTATTAATGCAATCGGCAGGGACCGTGGCCCTTTTCTTCTAAGTTGCCCCATTAGAACTCCCATTAAGCTCCCTAGACTCAACTCCATGGCAGGAGTGTGTGTGTGGGGGGGGGGGGGGATAATGAAAGGTGCTTTTTAAACTCTCCTAATCTAAACCGGCAGAGGGTGGTTAATACGATTTGAAGGGGGCTGGTCAATGAGCAATCAATAAAGTAATAATGAGAAGGATTCGGTACATTAACAGTCTAAAAATCCAACAAGACATTAAAAAATCATTCTTAACTCTCAGTTCCATTAAGATTAGAAATCTGGGAAGGAGTTGCCCAACTAATATAAAACATCATCCCCACCACCATGGAGCCTAACTGGCAAAGCCTTGCCTAGATTTTAACATAAAGTTTTTGATGCAATCAGAGGCCAGCACGCAGTCATTTTGACACCTTAGACAGCAGAAAATATGCTGGGATTTCTTGGAAAGGCCAGTGTGGCTGCAGTCCAAGGTTCAAGTGTTGTTACTGTGGGGCATTTTTATTGGTCTTAGGGATATCCTGTTTGGTTAGTTTCAGTTCAACCTCCGTTCTCTCCTACTTTTTTTTAAACCATCAGTTCTGGCCTGTTCCCCACATAAACACGAACTGATTTGGACTTGGGGAACAGGGATAAAGACATTTCCGAATTCCAGTTCCAGAATGTTCCTTTGAGATTCCTCCTGCTAGCCTAGGGGCTAAGGAGAACCAAACATCTCTCTCAACCCAATAAAGGTTCGGGCTTCCCCTTAGAGGAAGATGCTTGCATTTCCAGGGCCCTCTTGGCTGCCAGTAGCTATTTGTCAACCAGAGACCCTGAGATGCCTCCTATCCATCCGGGGAATCATCTCAGGCTTCACAGAGTTCTCAAAGCGGAAAGATTGAGCACTGATCTCCAACTTCCCAAGGGTAGCAACCCTCTCCGGTGGAGACCAGGCACCCACAGGTGACTGCTCAAGGTCCCACGCCCCAAGCAACGAGCACCATCTCAGTTGTTTCAGTTTCCTCAACTCTGTCCTTAAGGGTCACAACTGAACATCTGGAACTTTCTATAGTATACCCTTTTCCTTGGGAATTCTTTTCTTTTTCTTCCACAACTTCAGGCTCACAGTTATGCACTGACTATACATGTAGAATCAAATGCAGTCCCTGGCAGAGGAGGAAAGACCTACATAGGAGGAAGGGGTCTTGGCTGATACCAAGTGGTGCCTTCCCTTCCAGCAGTCAGTCTAAGTCAGTGATGGATTTCTTACTTGTCCCTTATTCAGCTCACATATCTAAGCCAGAGTCCCCTTCCCTGATACTCACTGCACCATCCTCCTGTGCATCTTTCTGCCAGCAGATTGTGTCACTAATGGTCCCAAAATAGAGAGGAAAAGCTATCCATTCAATGCTTTTTAGTTCTGTTTTGTCCATTAATGAAGAATGCTCTCTAATCATTTTTCTCTCCTAAAACTCCACTCACTGTGAAGAAATGTGGATTTTTTTTTTCAAACTTGTATTTTTCTTATCCCTCGCACAATGCAGTGAAAAGGAGAGGTTGGTGAGTTTCATAGGGGCTGCATCCAGAAGTTGGTGGGACCACCCAGCCGAGACTCAGAGAGGGGAACTCCACTTTTAATGTATGCACGGAAAACTGTAAACATGTAAAGAACAGAAAGCTTCATGCTGGGTTTTGCTATGCTCCATTTCTTTGCCATTTCCTGATGTCGCTGTAAACCTATCTCAGTCATCTCTGGGCTCTGTGAGCAGGAACAGTGTGCTTATAATTACTAACAAATCAACCGAGCTCTGTTGCTTTCTGGGCTTATTGATAAGCTGAAAGCAGGCAGGAGGGAAAAGACAAAGAGAATAAAATACAGGGTTAATCAGCTGAGCTAAGCAGGTGTGAGAGTGGAGGCGGAGGTGGAGCATCTCGGAGCTCTGGGCCTCAGGGGAAGCTGGGCCAGCAATGTGTAGCTTCTGTGTGGAGGACTAGAGCTGAACCAGGTAGGAGGGAGATTAGGAGCCCGAGGGTAGGAGCTGGAGTGTGAGGCCATGGTTTTGTTACTTTAATTAGAAAATGAAATTATAATCGGGGGTTACACTTGCTTGTATTGTCCATGATTTGGAGGGGGAAAAAATCTCCCCCATGGCCCAGGGAGCGGAGAGAAACTGGCTGGCTAGGCGGTATTTAGGTGATAATGGCTATGCAGAGAGGCAGGGCTCCGGGGTGGCAGCAATACACATGCCCCAAAGGACACAGCTCTTGTCAGGTAAATCAGGCAATTAACAATAGTGAAATGAGAGGGCAGGTGATAAAGTGTCTCCCAAGGCCTAGCTTTTCAAGAGATTTGGCACGCGGGACTCAAGGAGTAGCCGGAATTCCAGGATTTGGGGAGCCAGCTAAGGAAGCCGAACTAAACTCAGTATTTTCTGCTTAGTGGAGACTTGGTTGTTGCTAAAAATTTAAAGTAATATTTAAGTAATAAAGTAGTCTCACGGAGTGTTAAAAATGAGATTCTTCTCCAGTTCGTTTCTGTAGTTCTCATCATGTTAAAACTCAAAAGGACCGTCTACATTTTGGGGGAAATTTTTCTTCCAAGTGAGCCTAATGCCAGCTGCATGACTATAAGTTATTTGTCCCTAGGCCTTAACTATAAATTTGAACTATGGAATTAGAGACGATGTGAGAAATATGACATATGAAGGAAAATGTGATGCTGTGTATGTATATTAAGTGACCATGTAGACCTCTTCCCATCCCCCACCCACATGACTTTACCGACTTTAAACAACTCCGATTAATAACTTCAAGTGCTCGTTGCTTGGTTCCCATTTGGGGAGCAGCTTCTCTAATGAGATTCTGAAGGAATCCCACAGCAAGCCTCTTAAGCTGCCCTGCCCTCTAGACTCAGTCCAGGAGAGCCATCCTGACGCCTCCAACCTTACGCATCCATCTAGGACAAAACTTGGGGCGTGATGAACTCTAACATATATGCCAAGAAACCGTGCAAAGGGCATCATCCATTTGCCATGGCCATTTGGCCCCCAGGTTTGGCACAAGGTTGTTGTAAAGAGTCAGATGCAACTCGTGGCAAATAAAAACTGGGCACCTACCTGGCTTTTAGAAGCCACTGCACAGTCACAGAGGCCTGAATGGTTGGAATTTATAACAGAATAAACGGCTACAAAAATCCACACCAGGGAGCTTAGCCATCTTGTTTGACAAGGAATTCCAGATCCCAGATGACTAAGGAGAGCTATCTTTTTGGGATGGGCTTAAAAGAGGAGACAGTCTTTATTCAAAAGATAGGGATGGAAATTTTTTTGCCCCCACCTCAGATCTATGTGTTTCAGTAAATTTCCTGAAGCAGTGACTGTTGAGGGTGAAGAGCTGCAGGCCTCAAATCCCAAGAGAAGAAGCTAGCTTGAGGGCCCGGCACTAGGCTGGAAGGAGCAGAGCCAGAGCAGAAGTTAGCTGTCTAGACAGGCCTGAGCCTGGACACTGAGAGGATGGGCTGGAGACATTGGGAAACCCAGGAACAGGACTGCTGGGGAGACTGGAGGCCCAGCAGCCTCCTGTTCCACAGAGCTCAGCCTCTTCCTGATGTGTGGTTGACACGGAAACGCAATTACACAGAGGCACAGGCTGGAGAAGCCGAGCGTACCGGGGTAGCAGTGGCAGCCAGCTGTCAGCTCTTATTAACTTCTGCATAAAGCATACCTTGAGCGCGGTTTGTTATCAATTACTTGCTGAAATGAAACAACTGGGGCCAGGCAAGCCTGCCGCTCACGTGTGTTAGAAAGATTGGTTGATTGGGCAGGGCACCTGTTGGTGAGTCATCAGGGCACCGAACCACCGCCAGTCAGCCGGTGCTTGACTTTGTAAACAAAATTCACGTCACTGTGGAATTGTTTTCAGTGGAGAGGAGCGTTGGAGCTCATTTCTAAATTAATCTGTTCTTGCTGTCACGCAGGGAAGAATTCAGCTCACTTTAAAGAGAAAAGCAGCTTCTTTGGGCCCAGCTGCCCAGGTTAGTGGCATTACTTGTCTGTAACATGACATTGTGGAGCCCCACCCCCTGGTCCTCTTCCTGATCTCAGATCTGGTCCAGTAGAAGGGCAGGAAGGCGTTTTCTCAATAACCATTGATTGCACTGCCATTTTGTATAGGGAAATGGTGGTCATCACCCTTAGCAACAGCATAACCTGGCATGACCACCCCTCAGGTGACAGATGAGGGAGAGGAGATTCAGGGTCCAGTGAGATGGCTGAGATCGATCCCACAGCCAGCACATCGGAGAATAAATAGGATTTGCTCAGATTTATAACACAACCACCCCAAGCTCGTGTGTGTTGTGTCCTCTCTCGTTTTACTTGTTTGTTTGCTTGTGGCCATGGGGCGTGGCAGGCGACACGCCAGTGCCCAAGGACTAACCTGGAGTAAGTTTCCAGAGGGGGGTGGCTCTCGCGTCTCTGCCCACAGCGCTCCCCCATGGAGCACGCGCTGCCTCCCCCAGTTTTCCGCCGGGCCTTTGTGCAGCAGTCTCCCGTGGACGCACTCTCTGCGCTGCTCACCAGGACTGAAGCCAGGTCACCTTTATGGCTCTTGTTTCACTCTCTCTAGTTCCGGTCCCTCCCAAATCTGTGACCTCTCTAATGATGAACAAGGATGGCTTCTTGGGAGGCATGTCGGTCAACACCGGCGAGGTATTTTGCTCGGTCCCGGGCCGTCTGTCCCTGCTCAGTTCCACCTCCAAGTACAAAGTCACCGTGGGGGAGGTCCAGAGGCGACTGTCACCCCCGGAGTGCCTCAACGCGTCTCTCCTCGGTGGTGTGCTCAGAAGGTACGGACTGTCGCCTTACTCTATGGCCGGTCTTGGGGCCCAGAAAGAAAGGCCCCCAGGGGCTGTGTTGTGCCACTCAGTTGCCTAGCAACCAGAAGCCCTGCTTCTAGGGAGAGCCGGAGCACCACGTGCTTAGACCCACGCTCTGGAGTGACGTGAAGCCTGCTGGGCCAGGCCCTGAGCACCCTGCATTTTGCTGTTCTATACCCAGGGACCCCTAAAGGCGCAACCCTGGACCTGCACACACATAGTCAGGTGAAACAAGTGGCTCATGTTTCTGGAGTTTAGTCCATATTTAAAATTACAGGTGGCAACAGCTGAGTTGGTCTTAGGACCCAGGGGAGCTCTGTGCTTCACAGTGAAAAAGCGTTACTAATTTTTCCTGTTTTCAGTAGTGCTGCCACCTATAACAATTGCACCAGACTGGAAATAAAAATATTATTTGGAGCCAACTATCTGCTCCCTAATAGTGCAACACATATGCTGACCCTTCCTTATAGAAATGGAGGAAGAGACAGCTTTTAAGAGTTCAATTTGTCCCCAGAGGCCCAGCCCACACCTGAATCCTTTAGCACTGTCCCTGAAAGGAAAGTGACTCTAAAACTTCATTTTAGAGGCTGAAAGTCCCTCTCTTTCTTACACTTGATTGTGTGAGGAGAGCAGCGGGAGACATTACAGAATGTCCTGTGACACCTACAGGACAGCCTGAGAGAGACGCAGGGTGTGGGCGTGACCTAGGAAGCCTCTTATTTCATTTTATTATTATTATTCTTTGGTGGCACCAGGCATCGGACACAGGACCTTGCGCGTGCCAGGCGAGCACTTGTTCCACTGAGCTATCTCCCCAGCCCCAAGCCCCTTATTTCACATCCACTTGCTTTCAAGTGAGTTATTCGCCCTTGAGAGTGAAGACATTCCCAGTCACCCACTGCATGTGGATGTGTAGATGAACTTACAGGATCAATGGGACAGCAAATAGCCAGTGCTTATCCCATAAGGACGCCCACAGACTTGGTCATTTTACTGGGACGACCAGGATCGTCATGAGTCACCACTTTTGGCCCTTTCCTCTTCTCCCCAATTAACTGCATCACATACAGCAGCTGCTGAGCTTTTCCTGCAAAAGCCCACCTGCTCCCCAAAGTGCCTCTCCCTTCCTGAACCAAAGAAGGGTCTCCCTGCCTAGCAAAGCTCTGCACCCTGGGCTTCCGCTCTCCTGTCTGGCTACCGGGCAAGGAAGCAACCTAGAAGTGGGTGGGCGCTTGTGGGCGTGCTGGCGCACACGCATGCGTGCGCACAGACACACACGTGCTTGTGCGATTTTTACCTTTTCTGGACTCACAACTTACATCCTAATTATTTCCATCTGGTATCATTTTTTTTTCTCACCAAATGAAAAAAAAAAAAAAAAAGAAAGCTCAATTTTTTAATGTGCTGTTTTGCAGAAATTAAGCAAACCTCAGCAGACTATCAGCAAATAACCAAAACGAAGGGGGAAAGTGCCAACCTCAAGTTAAAACCTTTTCAAGCTCCACTGGGCTTCAGATTGCTAAGTCTAAACTTTGTTTCAGGAACACTCTGAGGTTAATCAGAATGTTAATTCTTGCAATTTCAGAGCCAAATCGAAAAATGGGGGCAGATCTTTGCGAGAAAGGCTAGAAAAAATCGGTTTGAATTTACCCGCGGGCAGGCGCAAAGCGGCCAACGTCACGCTACTCACCTCCCTGGTGGAAGGTAAGCAAGGCGGGCGGCTGAGCTCAACTGCCGGCTGGAGGCTGACATTTTCCATGTTTCATGATTAACTGGAAATCATTGCGACTGTGCTGCCCTTCTGAGCGGATGTCAAGCGGCTCCTGGAGAGAAATGCAAGGCTCTTTCTACTGAGAGGGAGGCAGTGGTTGCAGAGAGGCCAGCGGAAGCACAGTCCGGGTCTCCATGCTCTGAAGCACGACCAGGCGTCGTGTCCAAGTCAGGCAGAGGTCACCTCTGTCACCACAAGCCTGCTGTCGGGACTCTTGCAGAACGAGTGAGGCCAGCCTGCCATGCTCCTTCCTTCTGCAGGCTTTACCCCTGAGTGGCTGTGATCACACTGCGCTCGTGACCCCTAAGGGTCCTGTTAGAACTCTCCTCACTCTCACGGCCCTTTCTCTTGCTGATTACCTGGGGCTTTCTGAAACACTGGTCACTTGGAAGGCCAGGGAAGCAGAAGAGAAAATCGGGCAAGGAGTGGCCAGAAAACATGACAGACTCAACATGATCTGCAGTGCAGGTTTAACCATCGAGCATCAAATGGTCATAACAGCACCAGTCATGTTCTGCTTTGCTTCTCAATTTGGGCTAGGGAATGTTTCTGTCACGTGATGAACAAGACCATCTCCATACCTGGGTACAAGAATATCTGTAATTGAATTCGTAGAATGTGAAACGGAAAGTAGAGCCAGCCGACCCTAGTGGATGAGGATAAAGAATTTTCTCTAGAGTCTACTTTGTCAGTCCTGTTTTTTCTCTTCCACTTCTTATAGATATGACAGGATGACAGTCCTGTAGGGAATTAGTTCTTGGAGGAGGATGTTTTGGAAAATTTACCCAGCAACCTTACCATCACAGTTGTAGACTTTGCTTGTACTTTGCCATCTTGAGGCAAAGTTACTTGGTGCAAACTTACCATCTAGGGAGAGCTGCCACCAAATTTCCAGGCCACTCTTCTTAGCACTTGATTGTGAGCTTGAAGCATCACATTTTGCCCTTCCGGCAATGTCTAATGTCACAATCTTCATTTGCAAGAAGAGGCAAGGTGGTCTTAGGCCAAATCAGGGATTGTGGTGGAAAAGGGAAGAAACTGGGCATCCCAGTGAACTTCCAGTATTCGGCTGGTAGTTCAGCTTTATGAGTCTTTGGGAGCCCCATGCCTGAAGTCTTGTGTTGTTATTATGATAATGATGATTCAAAGTGAGTTATGCTCCTTAAAAATAATATAGATCTGGGATAATCCAACGTATCTCTTTTTCATATTTGTGATCTTTCCTGAACCCATAAGGCTGTGCTTTAGCAGGGAATCATGCTTTATTTGGAAGGGGCTTCTCATAATCTCTGGGATACCTTCCACACCCCATTCTCGGGACCTGCAGCTCTGCATCATAGAAAGCCTATAAGGAGGAGGAGGAGGATGACGACAGGAGCCTCTGAGGGAGAGATCTGAAAGCTGGGTGATAGGAAAAGTGACAGGGACAGTTCTCATTTGCCAAATAGAAGTGCTCCTTCCATGTGCAATGTACATAATTTTTAAATATCTGTGAGCATTGCTAAACATGGATTGGCTTACATATATTAGTTCTCGGTTCTTAGTTCTTAGTTCTCAGTATTTCCTAATACAATTATAGGGAGATGATGATGACTTTCAGATTTTATTTAAAGTAGATTTCACCCTTGCTTTAGAAAGAGGGTAGGACCTGGCTGGCCAGGTGTCTAGGTTCAGCTGTGAGTGGGCTCCATTGTAGGAGACCCCACACTCTTCAGGGGCATCTCCTTGGCTCAAGGAGAGGCTAGAAAGAGCAACAGACATAAAGTTTCCCCCATAACTTTAGTTGCAGACTCAGAACCTTCTTTTCTCCCAGCATCTGTCTCCTACCTGTCTTTGCCCCCAGTACCTGGTTGGGCTGGAAATCCTTGCTTGGGGACGGGGTGCTGGTTGGCACCAGGGCTGGGTGCTAATTCTCTGTGGCTTTCTTTTCAGGAGAAGCTGTCCATTTAGCTCGGGATTTTGGGTACATTTGTGAAACAGAGTTTCCGGCTAAAGCTGTCTCTGAGTATTTGAATCGGCAGCACACAGATCCCAGTGACCTGCACTCCCGAAAGAACATGTTACTGGCCACCAAGTGAGTGTCTCAGGTCCCGGGCCCCTGTCCTCCTGGGCCACCCATGGTGGGGGGTGTGTGTTGCAGCAGCACCAAATCCTCCGTGAGAAAACAGAGGTGCTCCTGTTTGTGGTTTAGTGGTGGCCCTGCAGTCAGTGCAGCCAGGGGTAGACTGCCACCCTGGCTCCTCCAGGATGGGCAGAGCTGATAGACTCTGGGTTTAGGTAAGTCCCCTTTTCTCTTTCACCTTTGGCTTCATTAATCTGAAGCGGGCATTTTATAGTTCTTTGCTTCAACCCCAGGGAAGTCTGGCAGACCTTTTCCAAGCTGGCCCTGGAAAAAAGGACCTGTCTGGGAGGTGTATATTGCCGCTAGGGTGTCCCATCTATCTCCGTGCCATCTCCGTGCAGCCCTGCCTGCTTGCCCCAGGTGTCTACGTGTCGCCCACCTGTACCCATCTCCACCTACAGCTCTAATTACTCCGTTTCCAACGTTGCTGTTTGTCATCTTCCACAGACTTGTAAAATTTACTGCAACTCCAGAGGGGAAAATAGTAAATCTCGGCTAAATTTAGGTCTAGAGCTCATTTGAACTTTTACAGTGGGTTTTCTATTTATTTGATTTACTCCTGTCTTTGGCTTCAGTGTCATATTGTTAGTGTTTTATGGCCGGTCCGGGCCTGCGGTGGGCGGCGCTGCGTGCGCCCGCACGTTTCTCTCGCAGGCTCCGCGTGAACAGCGTGCTCATTTATTCAGTGCTCCAGGACGCGGTTTGTTCGGTTGACAGCGTAATTTAAAGAAATATATGGAAGGCTGAAAAATCATTTGTTCAAATTTGTCCAGATGTTTTTGAGACGTGATTGGAATTTGATTGCCCCTTTCCGCAGGGTCAAAAAATATTAATGTCCCAGAACTTTAATTGCTTACAGACCCTGTTTGGGCTTTGAAGATTTAAAATGTTTAACTCTAAGCATTTGTTCTCCTCACTCCAGAATTTCCTTCTTGGCACTTTCGTAATGAGTACAAACTTAAGGAACGATTTTAACCTTCTCTCCCAGTGATCAAAACCTGGCCTCCACCCACGTCTAGGGTTTTCCTCTGATGTACATACGACTAGGAATACAGCAGCTATTTGTCAGTAGCTTGGTCTCCGACCCCCTGTCTTGGTGTCTGGGTTTGGCAGACCTGTTGTGCCTTATAGCAGAAGGAGGATACTTTAGGGAAAAATAAAAACAAAACAAAGTGTGTGAGTCTGATAATGGGTTTGTGCAAACATCTTAGGAGTTCCTTGAGGAATGCTTGTGACAAAGCAGCTCTGGCCGTCTTGTTTTTCTTAAGCCAGTACTTTGCAGCTTGCGGGGGGGGGGGGGGGGGGGGT
>PVKN010041401.1:0-10553 GCA_004027915.1 Capromys pilorides
CTGGTATTAGAAACTTTAAAAAGAAAAAAAAAAAATATATATACACACACACACACACACACACACACACACACAAGAGAGTTAGGATGGATACACAGCTACTTTGTCTTAGTTCATTGAGAATAAAAGTTTGTAGTAATATTGTTTAGACAAGATACCAGGTTTGTACCTTGTCCTCTGGATAACTACTATGAAGACAACAATTGAATGGTATTAATTATTGTAACCATCCTACTAACTTGTTTTGAAATTGTTTCATTGCTACTTTATATTTTTTTCTCCTTCAAAAGAATTTTAAAAAAAAGAGTGGGCAGGGTCAGAGCATTGCTTTTGACCAGCAGAATAGGACCAAGAGGGCAGAATGTAACTCTTGTGATGACAACTGTTTATTTACACACTGTCTTGCCAGCACATTTGTTATGGAGACTCCTGAGTTCACGCTGAAGAAATACTTCGTCATGTGTGCACCCATGGGAAAGGAGTGATTAGAGACACTAGGAGCCAGACCAGGCTTGAGCCATAGCCAACAGAAAGTCAGGGCCCCATGTAGTGCAACCCCAGGGGAACAAATCCTGCGAGAAATATGAGAGTGAGGGAGGGTCCCTTTGTAAGTGAGTGTCCAGGTGAGAACACAGCCTGGCCACACCTTACCACACTCCTAGAGGAGCTAGGACACCCCTGGACACACCCTGGTCAGTGTTCCCAGAACTGTGCTGACTCACAAGTCTGAGAGACAATATATCTAAGGGACAACAGATAACTCACACAGAATCAAATTAATTCACATATTCCAGCCAATTTCAAAATAATATATTCCATTATTACCATTTTTAAAATTTTGTACTTTCATAAAAAAATTATTTGAGCTATAGGTAATAATAACTAACAGAAAAAGAGATAGTAACTGTGGGCTTTGGATTAATAAACTCTAATGTCTCTTATGTTTTTAAAATACACCTCTGCTATCTCAGTCCAGTCTCTAATATTAAAATGGCCTGCCATGCTCAACCACCTTTCTTGCACTTCTGTAAGAATTTGCAGTGTTCACAAGAAGGCTTAGAGACACATCTAACACCACACCCAGGGGGTGCTTCACCTGCCAGACAAGCGCTAGAAGCTCCTGTGAGTGAAGGGAGGGCATTTGCAGCACAATTCCATGGAAGGGAAACTGAGACCAGACTCATTTCTCAGATATGGAATCTGAGTGTTGAGAGAGGCCTGGAATAAGAGTTACCAGGGCAGACAGCACGACCTGGAAGGTCCTACAGGAGAACAGGATGCAGTACATGTTCATCCTCTGAGCACACAGGACAGGCAGGAGTCAGCTCTACTACAAGTATCCACAGAGCCCATGGTGCTCCAGGTGCCCAGGGTGGTGGAGACTGTGCTGACTGCCTGTGGTCCCTGCTATCACAGCACTGAGGGAGCCATACCTTGATGGCATCTTAACTTCGCCTTCACATCTAAGTAAAGCTCAGCAACATCACACGCAGTCTGAACCTCCGAGAAAAGGGCTTCTGGAGCTTCCAGCTTCACAGCACTAGCCCTGGAAGAAGCAGAGGGAGAGGCTCCTCAGTACTCTTCTCCATTTATATCTGCTGACCCACATCTTCCCTTCCCCCATCCACATGGGACTCACCTGCTCAAGGTGTCTTCCACATCCTGTGAGGAATAAAAGAGGAGTGTGTTAGCATCAGAGCTCCACGGGCTGTGGTATGGGAGATGCTGTCTGTGATTGCAGTTCCCCAAGAAGGAAAGAGGGGCGCAGCCTGAGACGGTGCTGCAGAGTAAGGAGCAAAGATCCCATCCAGCCTCTGCCCACTGGGCAGGGAGCTGTGTTAGCTGAGGTGGCAGCCCCTTGTGGCTTCTGCAACCCAGCCTGATATTTTCTCCGCCTAGCTTTAGCACAACTGGCTCTCAGGGGCCAGATGCCTTGTAGAGTTAGCCTGTGTTACAGATCACTTGCCACCAAGGTAATTAACAGTGACTAGACGTGCAGCTCCAGAGATGGTGGCAGAGGAGACATGCCCCTTTCCAAACCAAGAATGTGACTTTTGTCCCACTAGAAGGCAGAATTAACAGCTGCTGCTGTTTTTCCACAGAGGAATCCCTTATGTAGCTGTAAGAAGCCCCGGAGTGGCTCCAGGTGCAAGGGCTGCCCCACCAAATCAAGGTAAAGATTGCTACTCCCTGTGACTGTACCTTTCATTGCCTGATACCAGGATGAACATTTCATGCAGACTGACGCTCAGCCAGAGACGGGTAGTAAGGACCTACTAGTGGGTCATGGGGAAAGCAATGGCCAAACATCATCCACGGGTCTCAGTACTCATTCTATATTCATCTACCTGTCGAACTCATTTTTCCTTCAGTGTCATGGATTCTATTCAGGACCTTGCTCACACTAGAAGATTGCTCTACTACTGACCAGAATCCAGGAACATTTTTTACCTTTAATTTGAGATATGTTAAATCAGCCTCATATTTATGGTGCTCCAGCTGAGTGTCCAGAATAACTGAGACTCTAGGACTAGAGCCCCATTCTGTGGAAAGTGTGCTTTATAGATCACATAAGGGGACCCCATCAACCAGTGGGCCACCCTGATGGTGCTCATGTAGAGACTTGGGGAGATATTACCTAAATCCAGGACAAATGCCCACGTGGGATTGAAGCTGGCTGTGCTGTTCTCCTGCCGCCTCCTCCCCACACTCCTCGGAATCCTCCATTCCTTCCCCAAGGCCACAGCCTCACCTGCAGCAGCCTCTGGGCTGAGCTCCGACACTTTGCCTCCAGCTCCTGGATGTGGCTCTTGATTTCCTCACTCTTCCGCTGCAGCTCAGCCTCACTCTCCTGCAGTCTCTTCAGCATCTGCTCTTCTTCCTTCTCCAGTCTCCAGAGACACAACTTCTCTTCCTCATGTAGAAAAGTGTGGAGATTCTCAAAGTCCAACTTCAGTTTTTGTTTCCAACTAGCTATCTGTTTCTAGAATCAAGAAAGTGAAGTCATAAGTGCAAATAAATGGAGAGTCCGTGCTGACCGAATAGATAAACAAGTTGTGAGCTGTTGGTAGTCTTTCCTGAACTTAAAGGAATGTGAGTCTGCATCATTCTTTAAGGATAAATCCTGAGGACCTTCTGCTAAAGAAAATGAGCCTGAAACAAGGGGACAAACAGTGACGAAGCATCTAAATAGTTACACTCATAAAGACAGAAAAGAAAATAATAGGTACCAGGTGGCTTAGGGGAGAGGACAATGAGAGTTCAGGTTAAACAGACACAGAACTACATTTTTAAATTATCATTATTTTTTAATGTATTTGGTACAGGGTCTCACTACGCAGCCCAGACTCACAGTGATCCTTCTATTTTCAGCCTCCCTATTGTTGAGATTGCAGGTATGTGCCACCACACCTGGATTGTCTCAGGTTCAGTGTCCATGGGGTCAGGGCCTACATAGTATGAGGTACTGGGGATTGAACCTGGGTCCTTGAGCTTGCCTAAGCAGGCACTAGAATAACATTTTTGAAGAACAAAGAACTTGTGAAGAACTTGTGGAGGTGAGTAGAGTAATGGTTCTGCAACAATGGAAAAGGAGCTCAGTCTCTGAACGGCACCCTTAAAATAGTAAAAGTGACAAAATGAATATTATGCCTATTTTGCCACCCAAAGCAAATAAAGTATGTCCTGTTGCTGTGCTCCAATACTCCCATAAGTCACTCAACTGAAAGACTGAAGCACCAGGGGGCACTCAGACCCTGGAGAGATTGACTCAGGCTTCTTTCCTCTTTCTAAGTACCCAGGCTGGTAGGAGACGCCCTGATTCTTGACAGTGTGAGGCCCCAGGGAGGCAAGGATGTATTATGGCTTACTGAGAAATGTGAACACACCTGTTGGGGTCTCTTTACTAATCCTATACATGAAATGCCAGAAATAAATGATGTATCTCATGAGACTTAAATTTTATTTGCATGTTTACAGAACTGCAACTTTCAGGACTTCCCTGAAATATCTGTACCATTTTAATGACTTTGATGTTTTGATGGACTCCAACAATTTAGAAAGAAGTTTTGCTTGTGAGACTTGTGTTTATTTTACTTTTGTATGGAACTTCTTTTCTTAAGTGTTAGTTACACTAGGTGTCGCACCCTGTTCAAGGTCCCAGCAATGGGAAAGTTACAGCTGTCCCCTGGAAGCTATGATTAAACCTCCATCCCCTAAGAGGCAGAGGATAAAAAGGCTCCTGGACCAGGCAGAATGGCTCACCATCCTCTGCTCTTGGACATCCAGGTAAAGGCTTTCAAAAATACTTCCACAAAGCAATGTATCTCTGATGCTGTGGAGCCCAGGAAGTCATGGAAGTCTGGAAGCCTTTGGCCTGCAGGTAGAAGGGCATGGGTTCTCTTACCAGCTACTACACTCCTTACCAATCACAATAGCTTCCTTATCTGCCTGCCCTGGGAAACCTGCTGTCTCAATGCTCTGAGAGGCAGTTTTTCTACCAGTAAGGCTGAAAGCCAGAAGTGTCCTTGGTAAATGAAATGAGGGGATTAGTTTAAAGACTGTGCACCAGAAAATACAGGTGACATGCCAGATCCAAGCAGGTATTTTTAGGCAAATAGACACAATAGTTCTACTTCTCCTGAATAAGTTATCAGCAATCCTAGTTAATATGAGTTAGGAGGTTAGAAGTTTGATGGAAGAATCTCATGCAAGTAAAGGAGGACAAAGCTAACTTTTCTACTTAGAGTTTACACTTTACCCTAGTTACTCCCTGTGCCTATGTAAGAGAATGGAAAATAATTAGAGACCAAGGATTTCAAATCTTTACCTGCCACTCAGTTGTCTGGGTGGTCATGAATGTTTTCTGATTCATATATTCTGTGTAGATGTCACGCAATTTAGCCACAGCTTTCTGGAGCTTTTCCTGAGGGAAAAATGGGGTGAAGAAAGTCTATTGAATTTGATTTTCCAGTTTCACAGATTTTCAAAAAAAAATTAGTCTAAACTATTTATCATGGATTTTTCGCCATGTGATGGAATGTTTTAGCACCATACCGTATATTTATGTTGTTAAAATTATGATTATGAGTTGAAAAAGGTTAAGGATGTTAGAAGTGTTTTTAAAAGTGTAGGAAAGGTTTATAAGGTTTTGAACTATATATAAATACTAAAATAAATATAACACCACTACTTTGTTGATTTTCACTTATCACAGGGGTATCTGGAACATCACCTCCACCATAAATGAGAGGTATTGAGATTAGTTTGGAGTGGATTCAACACAGATCCATCACAAGCCATTTTTCAGAAGAATACCATGTGAAAACCCTGTTTCAGAACCTAATCTTAGTTTCAGAATCAAAACTCTCAGAGCTTGGGGGCAGCACAGGATGGGCCCCTGCTGAGGTCTTGGCCACACACTCACCTTGTAGTCCTCACATGCATCCTCCACCAGCACTGTGGCGTGCGCTTGATGCTCTGGAGCCTGCTTACAGAGCCGGCAGATGAGCTGCTTGTCATCCTCACAGAAGAGCTGCAGTGGCTCCCCGTGGACCTCACATTTTATGTTGAACACCAACTCCATTAGCTGCTTTAAGACTTCAAATAATCTTCTTAGATATGGAAGGTCTATATGCATTGTGTACTGACACAGAGGACACAGGAACCTCTGTGGCAATGGTTGCTTTGTAGAGAAGACACACATATTCATACATAAGATGCAATAGTTGTGCCCACAATCGAGGCTCACAGAGTGAACCAATAAGTTTGAGCACAGCATGCAGGCGGCACTCTCTGGAATGGGAGCAGCTGAGGCCATGGTTCTTCTAGAGAAGTGAAGATCCAATGTGGGCCTAGAGGTGAAGATGAACAGACAGAATTTCCACAGATTCAAAACAGCTGACCTGAGCCTGGGTAAAAGAAACTGGAGGTCACTTACCTCAGTACACCCTGTAGTCTTATCTCAATAAGCAGAAAGGCTTTTTAATTTAGAAAATGCATAAGTCACCTGTGTGGACTTTAAATGCAACTTACTGTACATACAGTAAAATTCAAAATCCAATTTCTCTGACTTGCTAGACACACATCAGTTGCTCAGTAGCCCCTTCTGTTGATGGGATGCTCTGACCAAGAACATTCCATCTGAGTGTGACATTGCAGGTTGCAGCAGGAGCCATAGTGAGAAATGCCTTCTTGTTCTAAAGAACAACTAGCACCAAAGTCATCTCTAATTATTTTTTGGATCATTAGGTGGTCTACGGAGGATTCTGTTTAGACAGTCAAACTGGGCTCCACCACAACCCCAAATCCCAGTCCACATATTATAGGAGATAAGCCCCGAAAAGTGCAATGGAGACCCAGCAAGAAAGACGAGGAATATCACCAAGGTAATCAGAAGAATGAGTTTCTTCTTTTTGTACCCCCTGTCTCAATTTAAGGAAAATCTGAAAAGAGACCTGGAAAAGTACAACAACCTGGTTATACCTGAGGAGAAAGCACTGAGGAAACAAAACCCTTTACTGTGAGAGCTGTCAACAGGTTCTCTGGCATTTTCTGAAGAAGACACCAGGGCCCTGCTGTCAGCAAATGCTCTCTGTACTCCCACCAGCTTTCACAGATACCCAGCCACGCTCCACCCTCTGGCCACAGGACTGGAACCTGCACCTTTCAGAAATACACTCACCTATCTGAGGCTGATTCCTTCCAAGGCTGCCACTTGTTGGAACTGATGCAGTCAGCTACCTCAGAGGGAAAAAAGAAAACTACTGAGGGAGGCGGGGCCACAGACTCACACAAAGCCAATGAGGAGAGGAGGCTGTGAGCTCAGCTTGTCCTGAAAGGGAGGGAACAAGGTGTCATGAGTCTTTAGGAATGAGCTATCTTGTGGTTGATTTCAGCAATTGGTTGTGCTGAATGCCAAGTGCCTCCTTAGACTCCAGATCCCCCTGATGTGGCTCCTGTCCTCCACTTTCAAAGCCTCCCACTGAAGTGTTTTATACTCTGAGGAGCTTTTGAAGCTAACCTAACACATGGAACCGTAAAGGGAAACTACAGACCTCGGGCCAGGAAGTGTATGTAGTTCAGCCCTCCTGTTCTGAAGGCTCTTCATACAAATAAGGCTCTCAGAGATGAGCCTGTTGAAGCCTAGCAATGCTTTTATTACCTTAAAAAAATAAAATAAAAAGAAAAGAAAAATCAGGTTCAGAAGAGATTGGGATCTGGAACTTGGAGATACGTAAGTGCATTTTTAATACTTCTCCAGTATCTGGCTCGTTTAAGGTTTTTACATCTACAGATTAGATTGCAGCTGAAAACAGCCTACACGATTTCATAAGAAATCAATCCAGTGTGCTCATTTAGAGAAAACTGAATATCTTTTTTGCTTCATGATGAGACAAATGTCATGTGGCAGAAATGAAGAAGCCCATCATCCCTCCACTGATGCTCCAGGATAAGCAGGTTCTGCCCAGCTTTGCGACATCAGTGGAGCCATCAGTGGCTCCATGGCAGACACTATAGCAGGACACTTTCTTAGTCATAATTGCATGAGCAAATGATGGGTTATGTACCAGGGATTTTTCAGGGCAATAGTTTTACAATCTAGTACATTATAGACATAGTTGGTAAGTTAAACACTGAGTTCCTCCAGGATAAAAATGAGGAGGTTTTTCTTGAGCTCTTCTTCTTCTTTTGTTTTTAATTTTTTTTTATTTTTATATGTTTTAGTATAGAGTGTACAGGGCCTCACTGCACAGTCAGACTCCAAGTGATCCTCTTGTTTTCAGCCTCCCAAGCATTGGGATTACAGGTGTGTGCCTGTAAGGTTTAAGGTTTTTACATCTACAGATTAGATTGCAGCTGAAAACAGCTTACACGATTTCATAAGAAATCAATCCAGTGTGCTCATTTAGAGAAAACTGAATATCTTTTTTGCTTCATGATGAGACAAATGTCATGTGGCAGAAATGAAGAAGCCCATCGTCCTTCCACTGATGTGTGTGCCACCACACACATACAATCTCAACCACCATCTCAGCACCCCACAGGTGGAGCCCAGGATCAAACCCTGGTTGATGCATCTGCCTAAGCAGACACTTTAGTCCACTGAGCTATCTGGCCAGTCCCTTGAGCTCTTCTTTGAGCTGGTAAAGCAGTGACAGTAAAACATTTATTAAGGGAGTATTCATAGTTCCATCCCATTATTTTTGTGCTTCCCTTATTAGAGTCTTCCACAGGGAAGGTCTCGTCCCTATAAACAGGAACCTGGTCCCCTGGCCTCAGTCCTTTGGAGAGACCCATCAGGAAAAAAGCCAGGGTCACCAGGGTCAATAAGCTACTCTGAAATTGAATGAAGCAAGCAGTATGTGGGTTAGGGGCCTCAGTAACCACAGAGATAAATATGGGTGGTTTAGGGCTGGACAGGGTTTGAGCAGGGTGGGGATAGAATGGCAGCAGGGTCCTTTGGAGCTTGGGTGGTTCCAGACTGTTATTCTGTCCAGTACTGGTATCCGAGAAAAGCCCTCGCTGTCCCCAAGGTCCAGCAGTGGGATTCAGGTGGGGTCCTGCCCTCCAGTCCTTTGTGTCATGGGACCCTCTGCCAAAACTCCTCTGCTTGGGCTCCCTCTTGCTGACCTGAGTACCACCAGAGACCACCCAAAGGTCCAATGAGAAAAGCAAAACAAATAACCATTAGTTAGAAGAGACAAACAAATGAACAGCTTTTTTAAGAAATACTATTATTCATGACGTTATTTTTTTTATTATATTAACCTGTTGCCTTTGGTGTGAGACAGTGGCAGGACAAGAGTATGTCAATTCCCTGCATTCTCTTTGGAGAGTCACCTCATGCACAGACCAAACTCAGTGCTCCACTGGATCCTCCGGCAGGTGGAGAGACCAAGGTTCAGGGTTCCCAAGGGCCCTACGTCTGAGCCTGCTCTATCTGGGGACATCCAAAGTCCGAATGGCTCCTGTGTCAGGCTTGATTCAGGCCAAGAGCAGGCTAATCAACCCGAGCACAGCTTGTAAACTGGGAGGACAGGAAGCACAGGAGAGAGGACAGACAGATGTCGTCATTGGGCTTCAGCTAAAGAAGTGGAGATCTCAAGCAGGACCAAGGTACTGATTCCTGGTGAAAGCTTAGGGCAGCCCCTTCATATCACTTCAGAGCTTCGAGACATCAGTATCCTGCTGCAACCCCTCAACCAAGTCCCTGTCAATTTGGGGGGGTGGGTCAGGCTGGACTTCAGTAGATCACAGAAGCACTCTCCAGAGAATTCACAGAGTCGCATGGGTTCCTAGTGACAACACCTCTTTCCTATATCAGAAAGGGAGTTATTTACTTAGAATAATGAATAGAGAGGGGAGCTGATCCTCTACACGCACCTTCTACCCAGCAGGTCTACAGTATCTATTTTTACTGGGACTCAGGAGAGGATACAGTTTACAAGTTGTGCTCAGGGTTGATAACTGAAGGAGTGATTTCTGGGAATCAGATACGATTTCTTGTCCTCCCTAATAAGGGCATGTCCAGATCTCTCATGGGATCCGTGACTGTGAGACTTTTTTTTGTTGGTTTTTCATTAAAATGAACCTAAGTTGCTCTAGGGTCAACATGGGCAGTGGCCTCTAGAACTCGGGCTAGAGTTGGCCACACCCCACCCTGGACAACGGAGATATGAGTTATCTCGGTGCTTGGCAGCACAAGCGTGTGATTATCAGCATGCAGGTCGAAACTTTCATAAACAAGCACCATCTGGCCAGCTGCCTTTGAAGGACCAAGGAACTTCAGGGTCCACGCGTGGACACAACTGTTCTAATGACTGCTGGCAAAGGGCGTAGAGGGCAGAGCCAGGCAGCAGCAGGATTTCAGGAAAAGCCTGCTTCTTAAAAACCCCTTTCAAACTGCTCTCATTACACCTTTTCTTCTATTTTTCACAAGGCCAAAAAATAGGGAATTTTGTGATGAGCATATTGTATGTGCCTCGGTCCTGCACACAGGTGAACTTCTCATTTACTCCACAGGTTGCTGGAGAACTGGCGTTCTGAGGCCAGAGAATAAATGAGTGAGTTCTATAAAGTAAACTAACATCAGATGCATTCAGAAGAGTAAACAGGAGTCTTCTGACACATACATCATGTGCGCACAGGGGAATAAGAAAGAAGTAATATAAAAGAGTGAATAGAACTTGGACGTTTAGCCTTTTAACAAAAGAGCCATAAATAGTTACCTGCCTTGCATGGCAAAAATGAGGATATTGAATCTCTAAGGTGACAAGTTGTGGGAAGGCAAATGTACAGGGAATTCAATGGCACAGAAAACCCAGCTCTTACAAGATTTTCTGTGCTGGTTCTTCTTCTGTACTCATGCTAAGCTGGGAGCCCTTGGTAATTAGGCTCTGCCATTACTGTGGACTGAAACGGGGAGATACCTTTACAGATTTAGGTTTGCATTCAGGCTAAGAGGGGAGAGTAGGGAGTTTTTAGGAAATCTGTTTATCTCAACTCTGTGTGTGTGTGTGTGTGTGTGTGTGTGTGTGTGTGTGTGTGTGTGT
>PVKN010041402.1:0-10560 GCA_004027915.1 Capromys pilorides
ATTAGAATATCAATGATTGATAGATAATACCAACTCCAAGTTAAGTCTAAGATGTTTGATACTCAGAAAGACAGTGATATTAAGCTCAAGTACCTATGTTATAGAGTAATAGTATCACTAAGCTTTTCTTCTAGAGTGTTAAGAATGTAAGTTTACAGACCAAAAATTAGAGAAAAAGAAGGGATACAAAGATAACCAATATTTTGGCCCTAACCCTTCCAGGTCAGTGAGAACTCAGGACACAGAGAACCTGTGCTATAACATCCTATAACTCAGTGGTTTCTTTTCCAAATTTTCTGTTCAAGGAGATTATGGGGCTACAGAGGAAAGGGATTGAAGATATATAGCATGCCTAAGGACAGTCATCTACAGAAAAAACATTCTCTTGGGTTTTCACAGAGAGAAAATTATTCAAACAATGGCCATGACTCATCCAGATGGCTGACACTGACAACGGTTCTACAAAGCACTGTACATGGTTTCAAAGTAAATCCTGAAGGAATTTGACTGACCTTGGGAAATACAAAAGTTACGGGTTTTGTTGTATAGGTCTCGCTTTAACTTGCCCTTAACTACCCAGCAGAAAAGTTTAATTACGAGGCATAAAACATAAAGCTAAATTAGTATGCTGAGCTGTAAAAGGCTTATATCAACAGCTTCCAACATTGCCAGTTTTGCCAATAACCCACTGTGATTATGGAACATTGGATTATGTATACAACTACTTTCTCTTTGTTCAATGAGAAGAAATTTTTTGTACCAATAATGATTAGAAAAATTACCACGTCTATACCCTGTGCTCTGTATAACTACTAGGAGGACAACAATATGCATTGAATCAAATATTGGGAATGTACTACTAATGTGTTTTGAAACTGTCACATTATTATTTCTTCTTAAAGGAAATAAAAAATAATAATTTTAAAAAGACTTCTCCAAGTACAGCTTCTCTAACACCAATGGAACACCCATCTCTGACAAAATGAAACAAAAAAGGGGAACATAAATAAAGAATCATTTTGGGGAAAAGAAAATATTTATATGTATATACAAGATAATTAGGATGAATATGCAGCTTCTTTCTCTTAATTCATTGAGAAGAAAAGTTATACTAATATTGTTGAGACAAGTTATCATGTCTGCATCCCTTCCTCTGAATAACTACTATGAAAACATCAATATGCAATATATTGATTATTGTAACAGTTCTACTAACCTGTTTTGAAACTGTTTCTTTGCTATTTTATCTTTTTTCTCATTAAAATGAAAAAATGAGAGACAAGAACAAAAATTTAAGATTTCTCGGAAACATGTGGTACTACTGAATCATATGTCCAGTCTTGCATAGATACGTCTGTTAATCTGAGCTGAATATTTGATAATGAAAATAGATAATATATCATCACCATTGGTCAGATATTCTTATTTAGAAATTCTGTAACGTGTGTATTGTTGTATGTTACCCTGTTTCTGTCTTGACGTTTGTTTTTCTTGCTCTTGTTTTTACTCTTCAAAATAAAAGAAAATTACAAAAAAAAAGAATAATAAACTCGAAGGCTTCATATATAAATGGATGCAACTTGAAGATATACTCATAAGTGAAATAAACCAGACCTACATGTGTAAATATCATATAGTCTCTCCAGTGTAAGAACTCAAAAGAAGAAAGTTAAAAAATAGTGTAACAGTTAAACGGAAAGCGAGAACTTAAGAATTAAACAATGAAGAGAGAGCAAGGAGAAAAGTTAGGAAACGTGGCAGGGGCAAAACCATGCATTTATATGCACAAGATGGTTAAGACAATGATCCTAAAAATCTCCAACAGATATTTGAAAGTAGAAGTTAATTGGTAGAATTCTCACCCTGATTAACTATGTATACTGATATCTGTGCAGTAAGCAACTACACTAAGGATAGCAATGTGTAATACTAAAACTATGCTTGAAATACCCATCATTCAGGTCTTCTAAGTGGGTACTCCTTCTAATGTCGTATCAATTATTGCCATGCTCTCTCTCAAAGAAATGTTTGTTTAAAAAAATGATAATAAAAGAGAATAAGAGACAAGAAAAAATGTCATAGGATTGTCCTGCTACAATTTTGTATATCGTTAAATTCCTAAAGTTTTGTGTAAAAATGTGTAATTGTTTTTTGCACATTCTATGGGATTTTTAAGTTTATAATATCAATGACTGATGGAAAATACCTGTTCCATGTTATGTCTAAGATGTTTGATATTCATAAAGATAGTAATGTTAAGATCAAGTGCCTATGTTATCGGAATAATATCAGTAAGCTTCTCTTCTGGAGGGTCAACAACTTAAAGTTTCTGACCAAAAATTAGATAAAAAGAAGGATTACAAGGATAACCAATATTTTGGCCCTATCCCTTCAAGGTCAGTGACAACTCAGGACATAAGAGAACCTGTACTGTAACATCCTGTAACTCAGTGGTGTCCCAAATTTTCTGATCAAGGAGATTATGAAGCTACAGAGGAAAGTGATCAGTGATGTATAATGTTTCTAAGGAGAGTCATCTAGAGAGCAAACATTCTCTCAGTCTTTCACAGAGAGCAGATTGGTCAAGCAATGGCCGTGACTCATCCAGATGGCTGACACTGACAAAAGATCTATAAACCTCTGTACATGGCTTCAGGATAAATCCTGAGGAGATTTGACTGATCTTGTCAGATAGAACAGTCACATTTTTAAGTTAGATAGGTCTTGCTTTATCTAGGTCTTAACCATCCAGGAGAAAACTCTAACCACAAGGTATAAAAAATAAAGCCATATTAATATGCTGAGCTGTAAAAGGCTCAAGTCAACAGCTTCTGACAATGCCAGTTCTGCTGATAACCCACTACTGTTATGGACTATTGAACTATATATACAGCTACTTTCTCATGGTTCAATGAGAAGAGAGATTTGTACTGATAGTATTTAGATAAGATATCATGTCTGCCTCTTGTACTCTGAACAACTACTAAAAAGACAATAATATTCAATGTATTAATTATTGTAAAAATCCTACTAACATGTTGTGAAGTTGTCTAAGTGCTACTTCTTTATCATTAAAATTAATTTTTTAAAAAAGAAGTGGTGCAATGTTCTCACACCAAGCCCAAATGTACCATTAGTAATGAGTAAGGCTTCATTGGGCCTTTCTCAGTCCATGAATATTGAGACTAAGATCAGAAACCAAGTTTTAGGCTAAAGAGAAATGCTAATGTTTTTATTCTCTTTTGTGAGTGATTACCTTGTACTCATCTTTCTTATAGAGCACTGTGACCTCTAGAAGAATATTCTTGGCCTGGAGAAGCTAGGATAGACCTACTCTCAGTTAAAATAAAAGACATCTCTTTTACTTCTGCTCTATTCTAGCTAAGTATGCTGTCCTTCCTCAGACTATGCAGAGAGAGAGAGACAGAGAGAGAGAGAGAGAGAGAGAGAGAGAGAGAGAGAAAGAGAGAGAGAGAGACCCAAATGAGGACTCTGAACAGCTAAGCAAGTTCCATTAGATCTTGGCAGAGGCCCAAAGAGACCACCAAGCTTGCTCATAAATGTGCAGTGTCTAATAAAAATGTCATTATTATTATTATTATACATTTATTGAGCAGCAAAAGTGTACTAAATTAAAAAATGTATACACTGTTTTTCATATCTCCTGATGGGCATGTGGAAACTGCTGGCTGTTTGTTCTCCCAGTAATAGGCATGGTATCTTCACAGATTGGTGGCTGCCAGGGTCACCATCCAACTTACATGCCTGAGGGTTGCTGTGGACCAGGACAACACTTCACCCATTAGCTCCCATTGCTACTTCAAAATTATAGATCAAGCTCCATTCTATGGAGTCAATCAGTGTAACATAAGAATGTTCACCAAGTCCAGTGAATTGTTTATAATTCTCAAAAAGAAAGTACTGAGTTGAGGTTTCAAAACAAGGAATTGTTTCTTAACTCATAGAGCATGCACATAGAATGACTGTTTCCTACACCTACTTCCAGTTTAGAAATCACTGCAAGGAACTGCAAATCATCTTAACAGAATTCCCTTCCTCTTTGGAGAATAACAATATGAAATGAATTCCACAGAGCATTTTGAAATTCCCTCCAATAATCAGTTTTATAAGCACTTTGCCAACTTTTAGGCAAAGTATCTTAAAAATACAGCAAATGTTTGAGGAGTGGGAAACCGCAACTTATGTTTCAACCCAGAAATGAATGCTTTATAAACTGCTTGCTCTCTCTAAACTCTGACTAAGAAAGATGAAATGCAGTCAATGTCATAGAAAACTCCTTTCTCCAATAAGATGAAGGCCACTCAATAAGGTGAAGGTCACTCTTTTCTTTTTCACTTTCTCCTCTTTAAAGCTATATTCATGCCAAAATAGAGAGTGAATGATCTAGAACCCAAAATGATAGTGTCATCACTCCAACATACCTAAAGCCAGTTGTTTAAGAGGGAGCCTCTCCTCTTAGCATGGAGTGGTAATCCTGCAATCCCAGCACTTGAGAGGCTGAAGCAGGAGGATTGCTGTGTTTGAGTCAAGCCTGGCCTACAGCATGAGTTCAAAACCAATCAGAGCTGCATAGCGAGATCCTGTGTCAAAAAGACAGAGACAGAGAGAGGGAGGGAGGGAGGGGGAGAGAGAGAGAGAGAGAGAGAGAGAGAGAGAAAGACTCCTTTTCGTGTCTACAATTATTTTCATACACAAACAATATATGCTCAATTGGTAATGCTCATTTCTGAGATAATTTAGGCTGACTCCTCATTTTGACTGGGTAAGGGATCATTTTTCTGGTGAAATTACATTTTATGAGCAATTTTTGTATCTGAATGCTATGGGTGAGACAAGCAATTAACTAAAATAAAAGCAAGTGCTCACTTTAAAACTTAGGATCCTGTCGTAGGACAACAATATGCATTGTATCAAATATTGAAATGTACTACTAATGTGTTTTGAAACTGTCACATTCTTATTTCTTATTAAAAGTAATTTAAAAAATAAAACTAAGATACTAGAGTTAGAGCATAGTATATATGAAGCCCTGGTTTCCATTCAGCTCTATCAGAAAGAGGAAGACAGAGACAGACAGAGAGCCTTAGGGTACAAAATGTATTTGTGATCAGCTAACATCCTCCATCCTCACCCACTAAATATGATAAATCAATTGCAATAGTATATGTACAATTCAGAATAGCTAAAAACAGTAAATTATGCTCAAGGAAAAAAGGAAATCATGATTTAAAAAAATACTTACCCAATGTCCTGAAGCTGCAGTTATCCTAAAAGTGAAATTTTAAGGTTAAAAACAACTGACTTTACCTATGTCTACTCAGTTATCTTAAATATAATTTTCTTATATGGATTTTATATTCAGAAATATTTTCTGGGCTGGAGTGAAGCTCAGAGGCACAATACTTACCTCAAATGCAAGAGACCCTGTTTTATATAGTTTATTCAACACTGGTGTCTCGCTGCACAGAGGATGGTATAGTGTCCAAGCTATACCAAATTTAACAATGTATTAAATTCAGGAAAAATAAATTAACCATGTTATTTAGAGAAAGAATTATCATGACTGAAAAGGACGGAACTCCCTTAGGGCCAGATCTAGGATAAGGCAGGTGAGATACCAAGGATGTAGATTTTAGGGTTCCTCCTGCTCCTTGTTGACCTGTTCAGGCAAGCCCTGAGAGGGGCCCCTTATGTTTTGCATGTGAACTATCTCTTGGACACCCAATCCAAGTCCTTCTGTGATCCAGCCAGCATGGCCACAACTGGGCAAGGCTGATCATTCCAACCCATGAGGGAAAGCCAAGCCCTATCCCTAAGAGTCACCATGAGTCTTCTTTTGTCTTTAAAATATGGAGCCCTACTAGGCATCACCTAGTGATATTAAAATATCAGTTGTGATATCACAATTGCAATACTACCAGTTCATGGTAGTATTTTTAACATATTTTTAATTGGCACCAAAGCATTATACATCTTCATGGGCACTCTTGGTATGCGCACACGTGTGATGCACCAGATAAGGGTGATTGCACATCCACCACCAGCTCGAGCGTTGTTCTTTTACCTGGCAGCACGGGAGGTGAAACCCAGGACCTCGGGCACACTGGCCAAGTGTTCTTCTACCCCTGAGCCACACTGCCAGCCCGAAGAATTATTTCACACACCACCGCGCAGCTCTTACCGCTGAGTGAATCCAACCCTCCTGGTGACCCCTCTTTCGTCTGCTGTCCCACGCTTTTCCTCCCGAAGCATTTGCACTCATCACCGTGGCTCAGGCGGATGGACCACCGATCTCTCCGCTCTCTGCAGTGCCTGGTCTCCGCAGCGCCTTCCAGGAGGACAAGAACTCGAGGCCCGTGCTGCTCTCTTGCTGGTCTTTCCGTTCTGGTTCTGCAAACGACAGTGGTTCGCTCATTCCCTGCATCTCCGGAACTCTCGACCTCCAAGAGACCCCTTGAGCCCCCCGCGCCCCTGGCTGATGCCCACGGTCTTGGTGAAAAGGCCACGCTGTAATTGGTGCCACTGGCCCCGCTGCCATCAAGCGGTTTCGGAACACTTCCTGGAGCGACTGCGGGAGGCGCCGGCCTGGGTTCACTCATGTAGAACAGCAGGCGCTGCACTAATTCCAGGCTCCCACCATTAGGCAGAGAAGCAGCTCATTAGAGGTCCTCCCCTCTCAACGCCAATTACCCCGGGATAATGACCAACGTGGAGTGCACTGGAGACCTTCAGGGCTGCCCAGCACCGGCTCATTCATGGTCTCTGTTGATTGCATCCTCAGACCCTCCCATCTCCCAGCCCGGGTTGCCCACATAATCAGCCATGTGAACATCCCGGGTCACGTTAATTGAAAGGGTGAGCGTTCCTAGCTACGTATGAAATTTTCAGAAAAAAAAAATGCTTAAACAGAACAAAATAGTATAGAAATTGTTTCACATTTTCCCGGTGAGGTGAGGAAAAAGACATTTTGCAGCAAGGTAAAGCAAATTGATTGGTCCCTGAATTGTTAAAATATCTCTCAGCTTTGCAGAAAATTAGAGTTGAAATCCTAACTTGACATCCCCTTTGTCCATGTCATATTCATTTGGGGAGCAAAAAGTTTGTGGAGACAGAGGAAGCAGTGGGAAAAAGAATGGGAATTTCCCAGAAAAAAAAAAAAAAAAACTTTTCTTGGACTGTGTCTTTACGCACCAGTGAACTGTAGTACAGAGGCCCGGGCCTCAGGTCTGATTTTCAGAATCTTTTGTTCAGTGCCATAAAAACTTCTTTTCTGCTTCCTTGCTCTCTTTCTGCCTCATTCATTATTCATTGTAGAGTTTCACATAAGTTCACCATTTTCTGGCCTGCATGTTTCCTCATCTACTCTTCCCCTGGTCCTCCTCACCCCAAGCCCCAGCTCTGGGACAGACAGCTCTTTCTTATTCCTGGGTACCATCTGTAAAGGTGCCTGGTTACTCCTGTATGCACTTGTTCATGATGATGTCTCTAGTGCACCGTAATAAGAAAATATATCATTCAATTGTTTCATGACTTTAAATGAATCAAGCAGTTGTCTTCTGTGTTATGTAAATATTCTGTCAAATATGCAGAAGCATTTTTGGAGAAGATTATATTACTGACAGATCTTGTTCGTAGTCACTAATGAAGGAGATATTTTTACAGATAAACCAAAGAGCACAGAGCTCATATATTGTAAAGATACTGTTAGCAGAAGCAGCCCACGTTTTTCTAGTGTCTTAACCTCATATCCCAAAATCCCAAAGGAAAAACTGTAACTGTTTGGAATGTAATAGAGCTGTCATAACTATATGAAATCATCTCCACAAATGGCAAAACATAAATCACTCTTCTGTTTAATTTGTGGCAAGATGAAAATAGAAATTGTTTGGTCCTATAGAAAATAGAAACAAGGAATATAGGCGCCCTCTTGCGGAGAGGACCAATACTACCCCTTTCTTCAGATCCATGGCCCAAATACTGGGTACATTTCAAAAAAATTCACCCTCTTATAGCACAAGAGAATGTTTACTCTGATAGCCGAAGGTGTCATCATTGCATTGTCTTTGCAATCAAAGGCCTTGTCTCCCAAATTTAAGTTCTTGGATTAGTTTAGCACATGCACCTTGTAAGTTACTAGTGCGCTGTGAACTCACTGAGGTGCTTAAACCTGATTCACTGGGATTTCAGAAAGATCTGAGACCATTCTTGTGTAAAAGAGTCCTGCTGGGCTCCCTTCAGGTCTTTTCTCTTTCAGGAGATACATACTAAAGCCATCATAGCTTTATGTTATACATCTAATGACAATGACACGGTCCTTCATTTTTATCAACCACTGTTTATGAATTATATGGGAAAGAAAACTTTGTATGAGTAAGTCTTATGATCGTTGTCCTAAGAGCAATAATGGTGCTGTTCTTGGGTTTGGACAACGTTTTAGGGCAAGAGCTCTTTCATGGCATGTATTATCCTCTGTCAGAACTGCCACACTGTTCGTTCTGGGAGGAAGAGACTCCCTTCTCTTTGGACTACTGCATTCTTGGAGCCTTGCACAGTTTCTGGAGTATAGGGGCTGTTTTCTACTAAGGTATGACAGAGACATGAAAATTTGACTTGTTAAAAGCAGCAGCCAAGACAATCACAAAGTATTACCATGAAAAGAGGAACAACAGTGGCAAGAGGAATTGTAAGTACGATCACAATAGGCTTCCCTCTGCCAACCAAGGGAGAGCAAAGGCCAGAGGAGGGCAAGGGGCAGGGATGGCTGCAGTAGAGCACACTCACCTAACATAGCTGTGCCCAGTCTTTAATGGGTCTCAAGTCGAAGTCTGCCTCAGCACTTCCGGCCTGGAGCCCCTGATCATACATTTCTACCAAGTTACCAGGCAACACAGAGGCTGTAACGTGAGGACCACTCTTTGAGAGCCACTGACATAAAGTGATGGTTCAGAATTCCGCTTGACCATGCAGCTGACCACCAGATCCTTCTGGATACTTTGGTTGCCCAGACAATCAACACCCAACACCCAAGACAACTGGAAGCAGAAACCCTGTGGAAGGAAGCAGGTAGTGTTCCCAGTCAGAAGATTTTGTAGATAGAAAGGCTTTACAGAAGTCTTGGGCCTTATGCCTGACAGTGTCAGTGACAGAAACGTAAATCTCTTGATTACAAAGATGTCCCCTCCATTAGCTCAGGTGAGCCTGAACAACTCATGGGACATAGCTGTCACTATCATTGCTATACTATCCAATCCCAAGTCATAGCATCTGTATAGGTGCTGAAGGTGGAGCACTACTAGTGAACTATAGCAATAAAGTATCTGGTAATTTTTTAAAGGGGGGAGTTTAAATCTTTATTTAGAAGAAAGTGTTTAACTAGACTTGAGTTCTATTGCTACAACCAATAGAAAAGTGTCAAGTCTCTAGGTTCATTTTATTTCCTTTGTAAAGTTAGTTAATAATTTTCAAGTTTTCTTAAAGATATAAAAGATTTAAGGATTTAAAGATTTCTTTAAGATTTAAATGTATAGGACCAGCCAAATAGCTCAGCGGATTAAAGCATCTGCAAGCAGGCTTAGGGGCCTGAGGATTGATTCCAGCTCTTCCGTGCCAGCCCCATCCCTGGAGCACAACTGAGACATAATTGAGACTGGGCATAGTGATGCGTGCCTATAATCCCAGCTCTTGGGAGGCTGTAAACAAGCACATCACTACAAGTCTGATCTAGTATTGAGACCTTACACACCCTGTAGACCCTTCTGTAAAATAAAAATTTTTTTTAAAAAAGATTTAAGTTTATAGAATTTCTTTTAAAAGAAATCAAGTCAAAAATGAAATTTCAGGGGCTGGGGAGATAGTTCAGGGGCACAAGTGCCTGCCTGGCAAGTGCAAGGTCCTGAGTTCAATCCCCAGTTCTACAAAAAAAAAATTTCAATTTTCACCTATTATCTGACTGACAATTTATCATTTGGGGTGGGGAATGGCTTCTTAAAAAAGTCATATAGCTCCTGTATGCCATCTAGTTCAGTGAGGCCTATCCTAAGCATATTAGAGTGACAGAGGAAGGTAGAAGTTGGTCGGGGAGGGGTGGCTGTGCCTCAGAGGTACATTACTGACCTAGAGGCTGCCAGGCTTGGGCTTCACAGAACACTGAAAAATAAAGGAAAACAGAAAAAAGGAGAAGAGGAGAACAGCTGAACTCTGGCTGTCCTTGGCCACTTGCTTATGGTCTGTAAGCCTCGGTATCAGCCATCAAACACAGTGATGTCTTCGTACAGGAAAGGTGAAACAGAGATATATATTGTATTTTACTGTCCTGGCCTTTGGGTAGTAGGCTTATGTTAGCTACCCAACTTAAAATAAAAGAAAAAAACCTTTTTCACTTTGTTTTTCAGTATTTCAGGAATTTGTAGAATCCTATACTAAAATTTATCATGGAAAAAAATTTTAATTCTGAAGTCAGTTACTCATTTGAAAATAAGCTTCTAGAGAATTCAAAGGCATTTATAGTATTATATACAATATGAACACATAGGTCTTTCT
>PVKN010041403.1:0-10544 GCA_004027915.1 Capromys pilorides
ACTGTTTAAATCACCACTACAGGAATTATCACTTTTTAGACTTATGGACTACATTTATTAAATAGCTCAATTATAAGTAAGACCTAGGCTTTTGCAAAGGCAGGGTAAAATGACTTTTCAGGATAGATTTATTTATTTTGTTACAGTTTTTTTTGTGTTTATATTTTTTAGGGAAGGGTCTACAAGACGTTCAGGATTTCGATACTAGATGGGACCCATAGTGATCCACCTGTTTCCTGTTTACAGCCTCCTAAGAACTGGGATTACAGATGCCCCTGCCTGTCTCAATCGCCTTCTCAGCGTGCCCCAGGGGCCGGACCGGCTGTGCCTGCTTGCAGGCCTTTAATCAGCTGAGCTATTTGGCCCACCCTTGTTGCAGTTATTTTTAAGTTACAGAAACTGAAGTTTAGTTTTTCAGCCTACATTCTCGCCCATACTTAAGCACTCCTTTGCCTGTTTCAGGAGCAAGGATCTCATTTGACTCTACCTCATTCCCAGAGTGCCCAAGCTCTGAGGACTGTACTGTCTCTTCCCTCTCAGGACAGACCTGGTGTGGACAGTTCAGGTTATTTTTTTTCTTCACTTTCACTTCCTCAAACACTGACAAATTTGCTGTTATTCCTTCTCAACAATAAATAATGAAAAAAGGCCACTGTGTTCTCCTTTCCATGGTGGCCACCCTCACACTATAGGGTGAATTCTTTTCCTGCTTTTCTTGGCCCAAATTTGCTCTACTGGGCTGTTCCTTTTCCTTCCTTTAATACAACTTTGCTATCATTAAAAACAAAAACAAAAACAAAAAACACGAACAAAGGTCACCTGTTTTAATTTTTTAAATGTGAGGTTGGCTAGGTTCTTTTCCTCCCAATTTTTAAAATAATCTGAGAAGAATCTCCAGGATTTCACAGGTCAGACAAGTCACAAGTTCAGAACTTCCTCACAGGAATGCTCCACTGGTCAGAAAAACACAACAGAACAGTGGTTTCTTTTGCTGCTGACAAAACCAACATGTTTTGTCAAAAGGAAAAGCTGCTAGTGAGCTGATGTAATTGTTCATAAGTTCTAGAAACAATGGGACTGAATTCTAACTTCAGAAGGTATTATGCAGTCTTTGAATTGGGGAGTAAAAAAGTTAATTTCCTGTGCAGTTAATTCTTCCTACCACACATGGCGTTATGTGACACACTAGCATGGCAAGGGAGTGCAGGAACACTGTGCTGGGGGTGTGGCTCAGGGGAGGGCACTGCCTAGCATGCTAAGCCTGGGCTCATGCCCAACACCGCACAGCAATCAAACAAGCAACACCACTCTGAAGCCTTCATGTGGGAGCACTGCAAACGAAGAAAAATGGCCAAATAACTGTGCAAAAGAAGAGAATGCTCTCGGCCCTTTGTTAATTACCATATAAACACCAAACTTCAATGAATTTTTTAGGAAATGCACTTTTTGAACATGTGAATTTCTGTTTATTGGGTATGGGCTAATATAAAGGAATAAATATTTTACAACAGTAATTTTTAGGCATTTACCACTTACGGTCTATTTTCTTTTAAGGTTTTGTTGTTGTTGTTGTTAAATGCAGGGTCTCACTATACAGCCCAGATTGGTAGTGATTCTCCTGACGTCTGTCTCCTTAGTGCTGGGATTACAGGCACATGCCACGACACCCAGACCCCATTGCCAGCGTGGCAGGCGGGGCCAGGGACCAAATCCTGGCCCCTGTGCTTACCTAAGCAAGCATTTAGTCTGGTGAGCTATATCGCTGGCCTTTGATCACTAAATTATTTCTCCAACATCTATAGTTCTTTGGGATCATAAAAATACATGAATACAAAAAGCTTTATACTTATTCATTAGCACAGAAAACTATCCCATATCAACTAAAATTTATTCTAGTTACTGATTTCTTGAATGAAGTCCAGTTCTTTTAGAAATAAGGGCTGGGGACTTGGATCAGAGACAGAGAAGTTGCTTGCTCAGAGTGAGGGCCTGAGTTTCATCCACAATAGCACACAACAAATCAAAGCAGTAGTCTTGGGTATGTATATTTAACAACCATAATTTCATTTAAAACTACTCTGAAGTATGCCATGGTTAAGCATGATGGGATGTAAGCCCCAATACAAATTTAAGAGAGGAAAACAAACATACTTTGCCACATATCTAGTGAGTATTACTCTAGAAATATAGTTGACCCTCTGTTTTCCCGGGGTTGGGCTCCTGGACCCCTAAATCAACAGATGCTCAAGATCCTTATGTAAAATGGCATGCTGTGCAGAGTCTAAGCACCTCCTCACATGAGCGCTAAGTCATTCCTAGATGACTTACAATTCCTAATGCTGTGTTAGTAATAGCTGTTCAGCTATGTCTGAGGAACAGATGATAAAAAAAAGTACAAACATATTCAGTACAAATGAAACTTTAAAAATGAAGTGATTTTCAATTTGAAGTTCTTTGAACTTATAAACAAAAGGCTGGGAGCATGGTGAGCAACAGAATGTGTCATCAGCACTTCTGGCCTTAACCACAGTTACATTCAAGACTCAAAATCAGAACAATAGCAGTCAGATTCAAACAATACAGGGCATGTGGTTGTGGCATGACTTCCTGCAGCTGGGAGGCTGAGGCAGGAAGGTTACTGTGAGTCGAGGCCAGCTTAGGTTACATAGTGAGACCCTGTTTCAATCAGTCACTGCAGCAGACCACTGGGATTTGTTTTTTGTAAAAGATACAACTGGAAATATTTACATAGGAGTTAAGGATCTGTATTTGCTTATGGGGAAAACAAGGACAAAAAGAAGGCAGGGCACCCAAGGCATGGGTTGCTGCCCTGGGCGGGACTGTGAATGGACACGCCACACACCTTCTCTGCACTTGGGGCATCAGGGATGCTGCACACATTCCCAAGTTTCGTAGATGAGTTGGGCTAGATTAGTTTACAGCTTTGCACTGTAACAGATAATATAAGCCCAAGGCAGGTAACTGTCTTTACTTTTTCAAAGGTTAGCTTTGACCAGTCCCATACAGCATCAGATTTCAATGGCTGACTCTGAATGAGAAAATATCCATTTCCTTGCAGAGCTGTGAGGGCCATTCTGGAGTCACAGGCCAAGCACAGAACACCCTGACATTTAAAGCAGAAAGAACAGCGTGGGAAGCATGCTACTGGCGGGACTTTAGAAGGCTTCATTTCTAACTTATTTTTTATAATACCTGCTTTTAAAACAAACCCTGTAGGTTATGTTTAGATACATAACAGAGACGTTTAGAGTACATAACACAGATGCAAGATTCTACATGTCTTTCATGGCTTCACAGCATCAGTACATAGTATTCTTATCAATAGTCTCAAAGGAAATTAATAATTTTTAAATCTAAAAAGAGAATTGAATAGTAAGAAAATATTCAAGTTACAAAACACAATCACCACATTAACACCTAAGTGAGCACAGGAATAAAAAACCTTCACAAATGGAGATTGACTTCTCTGAGACCAGTACCTTTTCCTGGACAAAGCTGGTGTCCCCCAAGGAGAGGGAAGAGAAGACTCACTTGTCAGGCAAGGAGGGATCTGTTCTGCACGACTATAGACAACAAAACAGACAGGGTGGTTTAGAGAGGTTAGAAGAAGAGAACACCAGGTTGGCAGTTGGTTAGTCTCACAAGAAATGCCAGTACAAGTTTAATAAGGCGCATCCTCTATATTCATCAGGAACAAGCAGCACGACTGCAACACATGCACTGAATGAAACAGACGGCATGCTCAAGGAAGATGCTGCTCCTGTCCATGTTCACAGTTAACACGGTGATTAAACAGGACACTCCAGGCCCCCCTTCTGACAGTGTCAGCCAAAGTGAGGTGTACTGCCTACAGTCAGCAGAAGACAGGAGACAGGGAGCTGGGTGCCAGTGCACAAAGGTGCACAGCTTACAATGCTCACGATCCGGTTTCCGCTCAGTAATATCGTATACGCTTTCTTTTCCAAGCTTAGCAAAAAAGGAAAACAATTTTCTTACATTACCTGGATTTTCTAATTTCAATGATGAAGACTAAAAATGTTACCATAAATGAAGAAATGTCTCTGTAGATTTTCCATGATAGACACCACAAAATACAACAGAAGGTATGGTGACTCTAAGTATAATATAAGAATAATTCATTTATATTAGGAAAGAAAACTGGCAGCTTCGAAGTGATAATGCTTGGAACACATAAATTAGCAGCACGATCACTCTTGCAGTATTTTCAAAAAGAGACAATAAAAAACCAACAGAGAGTGCATCACTAAATAAGTGATTCAGGCAGAGGCACTCCCAGAGTGGCTCTCAGTACCTGGGATCCCCTGTCATGGAGACGGCCACCAGGCACTGTGACTGGTGATCAGCTAAAGGCAGGTCCACAGCTCACAGCCTAGTCCAGCACAGAGCTCAGTCCTCACTGGCTGAATGCACAGTGGTGTGGCATGCAGTGGGCTACCTGCAGGCACTGGTGAAGGACTCTGAAGGGACAGGTGAATGACTTTGATGGACTTTTTTTTTTTTTGTCTTTTTGAGACAGGGTCTCACTATGCAGTTCATGCTGGCCTTGAGCTCACTTTTATAACCCAGGCTGGTCTCAAATTTGCACTGATACTCCTACCTCAGCCTCCCAAGTGCTGGGATTACAGGCATGCACTACCACGCCTGGCCTGATGGACTGTTGAACTTGTTCAAGACACGGACAAGTCTCCTTCAGATCTGTAACATTTCTCACGAATTATGAAAAGTTGTGAATGACAGGCTCAGTCATCTCAAAATATGCATGACTAACCATGTCCCCTGTTGATAACCAGTATCAGTTTGCTCCTAATGTTTTGAGGGTAAAGAGCAAGAAGAAAACAATAGCTGACACTGGCATCAAAGAAACATCAGACATATGTTCTGTTAAATGCAACAAATGCTAACTGGACCTGGATCTGCAAATCATATAAAGATCTCTATGTTAAGAAAATTAACACCAGGGCTAACTCCTCAAGTGATAAACGCTAGAAAGACAGGAGAAGCTTCCCTTGTTTCATCTTTCCTGGGTTCTACTGCTGATGTCATGCTGAGCACACCCTGTAACACAGAAGACAGAGCAGAGCCATACCTGTCAAAAGAGTCTGTGGCCACTTTGTAGAGATAAATAAAGAGTTTACTACAGTGCCGTAAGGTGGGTGACACAGAGTCCATGGAAATCACTTCTTCCTCCAACAGTCTTTGAAACGGCTGTGTGTTTGAGGGGAAGACATTCATGGCACTTATTTTTCTTAGGTCTGAGAAGCAGCCAAGAAATCTCACGGCATCTGCCAGCTTCTCATACTGAATCTCTGTCTTGAAGAAGTGAGAGTTGGCCGGCTCATAACGCATGGCTGCAGTCAGGGTGCAGAACACAGTGTGGAGCAGCTCAAACACTTGATTTTGGTTCACTTTCTCCCAGCCATTCTTGGGGGGACAGCTCAAGGATCTCTCCATAGCCACCAGCAAGGAGGTAATGTACACAAAGCCTCCCACTTTCCTAAACACTGTTCTTGAACGATGGCTTTCTCGAAGGACAGTTAGAAGGGCCTGGAGGGGACAAGCAAACATAATTCTGATTTTTAATATACCAAGACATAACCCCCATGCATTAATGTCAAAGGCAAATGACAGCCATTCTGTGAGCATCTGATACAAATGTATTTACAATTTACCTTAATACGTAGCTATATCAAAGCACACTAAATATGTTGCTAATTATGAGCTGCCACATTAAAGGCAGAAATTAAGCTCTGGTAACACTATCACCCATTTCTTTTGATAAATTAACATTATACCCAAATACTGGCTGACAAGCTTTTCTTCCATGTTTAATGGGCATCGCTATTAATGAGTTAAGTTTACTAAGTAATTTTATTGGGTAGGATATATATTGTGTAGTTTTAATACTATCATGAAGATGTGTATCTGTGAATGTGTACATAGATGGGTTTATCCTAGGAAAGGTCAGAGGTAGTCAGGGCAGCCAAGAATTAAGGTCTTGCGACTCACTATAAAGTGACCAGAGTCTCAGGTCTCAGGAAGGGGCTGCACACTAGAGGAACAACTAGCCATTCTCTCATGTAAAGCGAGCTGGAGCCTCCAGAATAGAAGGTTGGTCTTTCCCAGAGTATCTCTAAGAAATACAACCTAAAGTGAACAAGTAAATTGAACTCTGCATTCCCTGAACTACTGTATGTTAGCCTGGCTTACTGTTAAGAAGAGCATACTATAATATCCCCAAGTGTTTTATGGGGGACTTACTTTGTACCAGACAGCAGAGCTTTTCTGAATTATCTTCTTTAATTCTCTCTACAATCCTATGTGACACTACAGGTTGAATGTCCCTTATCAAAAATGCATATGGCCAAAGATTAGCAGATATTTTTCAGAATATGAGCATGTATATAATAAGACACTTTGAGGAGGGGACCCAAGTCTAAATATAAAATTCATTTGTTTCATATGTGCCTTCCATACATAGCCTAAAAGTATTTTTATGTAATATTTTTAATGATTTTGTGCACAAAATAAAGTTCCATGGTATGGCATTATACAGCTGTGGGATAACATCAACAGCCAAAACCTTTTGGAATTTGGAGCATTCTGGGTCTCGGAGTTTCAGTTTAGGGACGTGAAACTGGGTGTCATCGTCCACTCCTGCCATCTTAGAACTTGAGAGGCTGGGGCAGAAGGATCATAGAAGTTTTGAGGCTAGCCTGCATCACAAAGTAAGTTTAACGCCAGCCTGGACTACTTAGCAAGATCCTGTATCAAAACAAACAAACAGAAAAAAAAAACACAAAACAAAACAGAAACAAAACATATTAGCCAGGCGTGGTGGCTCACACCTGTAATCCCAGCAATTGGGAGGCTGAGGCAGGAGAATCGGTGCAAGTTCGAGACCAGTCTGGGCTACAAAAGTGAGCTCAAGGACAGCCTGAACTGCATAGCGAGACTCTGTCTCAAAAAGACAAAAAAAAAAAGAAACAAAACATATTAGAAATACTCAACCCTAATTATTTTATTATTATTATTTTAAAGATGAGGAACTAGGGTTGAGCACGGTGAAATAGTTTGCCAAAGACCTTAGAGAGTTACAGGTAGAACTGAAAAGGTAGGACTGAAGAAAGTGCAACTGAAACCCAAGAGGGTTTCATTTCCCCTCTTGTGTACTTAAACATGGCATGGCCCTGAATTACAATCTGAAGTCTGTTCATACATACAATGGACTTCTTTCTCTTCTGTTTCAATATCTGTAATATAGCTAATGTCTACTATACTTTTGACACAATATTTAAGTGTCCTGAGGTCAGGTCTACCACTTATAAGGTAGTTACATAATCGCTAATCTTTCCCATGTGGTAAACAAGGTATTACTTATAGGATTTCTAAAAAGTAAAATGAAAAAAAAAAAAAAAAAACCAAAAACTTCCAGTACACTATTTATTATCCACTAGAATATCCACTATACAATATACAACATTTTGGGCTGGTGAGATGCTCAGTGGTCTAAAGTGCCTGCTTAGGCAAGTTTAGGCAATTGCAAGGACCACGGTTCAATCCCCGGCACCATATGCTACTCCAGCCCCACCCCCAGGGCAGGCTGAGCCAGCCATAATATATATATATATATATGTATTTCACAGATGTGTAACACTGGATGATTTCAACTGAATTTGAATAATATGTGCATATATATATGTATATATAGAGATATGGTATTTATTAAGATGTTGCACTTGGATAATTTACTTTTCAATTTAAAATAAGTCCTATAAACCAAGATAATTATTGCAAAGGTTTATTAGCAGTAAGTCAACATATAGTGAAATGCATGAATGACTGGACTTTTTCCAAACCTCTAATGTGTATGAAGTTATGGATGTTTTGTACTTTGAATTTTTTAAACTTTCCTGCCTCTAACTGAAACAGAAATCAACTGAAAATAATCCCAGATTTTAGGAGTAGGAGAGCAGACACAGGTTCATCAGGCGCACCCTCAGGATGTCGGTCTTTAGCTGCAGCTCTGTGGGTGGGGCCGAGTGCATCAGTCCCAGGAGGGTGCCCATGTCATCGTCCCCATTGGGAGACAGCACCAGCTGCTGGATGGTCATGAGGGCGTGCTGCCGGCACTGCGGGTACCGCACAATGTTGTGTGCGCATCTGGCTCCTCCAAACTCTCGGAAAACGCCTGAAAAAAGCAGAAGAGGTAAAAAAGCATGGAGAACTTGAGTGTTCTGAGGGGGTCAGATGAATTCAATTCAATTTCTTCTGCAAACAGTAATGCAAAAGAATACAAATAAAACCTGAGCAGCTATTTTGCCTTCTAAATTATAAAGTTAAAATCTGTACTATAGGTAAATGCACACACACATTTTTCTCTTGATTTCTTAATGCAAGATGAATGCTCTGATACATTTCCCATGTTCAAATGCTCCAAACCTAGGACATACAGAGATTTCACAGGTAGATACCAGGGGGCCAACAATGAGGTCAGTTTATGTAAAAGGTTTTAGATGAAGAATGTACCAAATAAATAAGATATAAAAGGAGCAAAGTTTTAAAAATAATATCAAGAAAAGAGTAAAATAAGTCACAAGGAAAAAAAAAACATAAGGAACCAACATTTTTGTCAAATAGGTGGGACAGAAGAACAAGGAAGACTCTGAATAGGAAAACAAGCCATTGCACTGCTACAGGCCATCGCGCAGCCATGACTAATGGAACCTCATCCCTACCACAGGGGGCACTCTCCTTATCGCAAATGCCATCCACAAGTGTGAAAACATATGCCAAGCAAGCTACAGCATGGATTACCGGTCCCCAGAAATCCTATTTTTTATGCCTTTAGACTAATGGTCTACATCTCTACTACTGACTTTATCAAAACAGTACCATTATTATTTGTTTTGGTCCCCCAAGAAACCTAACTTTGCTTCCTATTTGTGCTTCATGGAATGGGTGCTGCGAATAACTGACAGTGTATTCTGCTGTTGTAGCCACTGTCTTCCTCTTGGTGGACTTCTGCTGACTTTATAGAGTTTAGCAACCTTGCAGTGACTGAGTCACATGCAACCTATGACATCCCTTGATTATGAGTCACATGCAAGCTGTGACTTCCCTTGATTATGAGAAGGTAATACATACTTACTACTAACTGTCAGGGAAGAACCACCACATGATCATAATGGATAACAAGTTCTTAAATGGTTACTATAAGTAATGCCTTAACAAGGAAAAGACAGGACACACAATCCCAGTGAGAATGCATGGTGCCCTGGGAGATGCATAAGAAACTGGTGATACAAGTTAAACTTACCACTTCCAATTGCGATGGTCCGCACCCTCCCCTACAACTCTCTGACACTTCATCAACATTTGTGGAATACGATTCTGTTCATCTATCATTATTACATTTCTGAGGATCTCAAACAACTGAGTCCCAGTGGTAGAAATAAGAAGAGTACATGTCACCCTAGAAAATGCTGCCATAGTAGTATTTTCACTAAACTTCATACTATTTCAATTACTTTCCAAATTCAACCAATTCTATTTGGCATTTTCCAAAACTATTTAAATAATTACTCCTGCAATTGTGTGTTTACACTTTTCTAAGTTAGACTGTGATGCGATTTTTTTTTTTTTTTTTTTGAAAGAGAATCATCTCTACATCTCTAACACCTAGCACGGGACTAACTGCACACAATGTATTTAAAACACACTGTCGGCCAGATTTCTCTGCAATCGGCACAGTCACATCTGTATGCTTGGGGGCGGGGGGCTCCATCACCTAGGGCCTTCTCCTAACCCGCAAACACACCTCAAGCTCCTTGCACATCCTCAAAGGTTGTCTGAGCCACCTGCTCACCTCCATGCCCCACCCCTCATTATCCCTCAGCTGCACTGACTTTCCAGCCATATAGCTTCTGGATGTGAACTATAATTTCAAGGACTCTTTCGAAAAAGCAAGCACAATAACTCATAAATATAGTTGGACTGTCTGGTAACTACAAAAAGAAACTGAAGCCATAGCTGAAGCATGTGGCATAGCATGATAAAACAATGAAAACATTTTCAAACAGTGACAATGCTATCTATTTTGTCACCAGTGCACTTCAAATCGCCCAGAAGGATTGTGATTTCAAGGCTCTGACAACCCCAGCAATGAGCCAATAGTCTTTCCTCCAGGTGCAGGCACTTCCCAGAGCTAGGGCCCCATGAGAGATGTATCCAGGACAGTTCTGCTCCTTTCTGGTTACCTGCATTTGTGTTGGACCCCTGCAGGAGCACAGTCAGCGTCTCCATGACCAACAGAGCCAGGCGCTTTTGGTCCTCAACTGAACTATTATTTCTTGAATCTCCTATAAAAAAAGTTCAAAGATGCAAATCAGAAAAGTGGCAAGCTTATTTTTTTCTCAATTCAGTCTTGTTTTTAATAATTTCTTTAAAAATTTCTCTTATATTCACTTTCCACTAAAATGACACATAACAATCTTTTTTTTTTT
>PVKN010041404.1:0-10561 GCA_004027915.1 Capromys pilorides
AATATGCAGTGACAAAAGCAGGTTATAAAAATGGAAAAACAGCATGATCACAACTTTATAAAATAAGTATTTCCAGAAAAACATGTAAAATGCACCTAAAGTTTAGTAGATTTAACTGCATGACTTAGGTGCTTTCACTTTTTTCTTTCACTTTCTTCTGTTCCCCAGATTTGTTTTGCAATTGATTTATGGTAAATTTATAATTATGTAAAATCAAAATTATGAAAATTCACTTTTCATAATAGTTTTGAAAAACCCATGTCTTTTCATTCAAAAGTCTTCATAAATTTCTCAGGGGACAGGCTGCATCTTTGGTTTCTTCCACCCTCTTGTAAAGGCCTCTCCCTTAAGAGTCTCCAGTTGATGTCACTATTAATATATGCCAAACCTGTTCTCTTTTTTCTACTAGTTTTCTTTAAAATGTCTCCCTTGTCATCAGAACAGCCTAGAGGTGCTTTGGACCCTCCTTTGTCCCTTTTCATGATGTCTGTTTGATTGCACTTACGAATTCACATCCCTGTAGGTCTCCCTGCTAGACTACAACGTGAGCGTGGGCAGGTGATGCTTCCAGCGGTTCTCATTACCATTCTTCTAAATAACTACCCAAGAAGATGGTAAAAATCAGCCCTTCTCTCAAATTCTCCTGTGGGTAAGCAAAGCACAAACTCTGGGTGGATCAGTGATGCTTCTTTTCCCAGGCTCTAAGTTCAGGGAGCTAGGATCTCGAGTCTAGCGCCCCGGGTTCTCGGCTGGCGGCTCCTCCAGGGGCCGGACCTGAGGAGGAGAGGCACGGAAGGGGCGTGAGGAGGCGGGGCTTGAGGCAGCGGAAGGCGGGGCCCAGGGTGCGCGTCGGCGTCCTCCGCCCTCCTCCTGCGCCACCCCTGGAGTTCCAGAGGCGCGAGGTCAGCCCAGCTCCGGCCCGCAGCAAAGCGAGCAGCCCCTCGTCGGATCCACTGCGGGCCGGAGCCGGGGAGAGCAACGGGGGACGCCCCCCTCCACGTCCTTTCCACGGTCCCTGAGCAGCTAGGGCGAAGGTGAGGCAGAGAGGGGCCGAAACCATGAACCGGAGTTTTCATAAGTCTCAGACCCTGCGCTTCTATGACTGCGGCGCGGTGGAAGTCAAGAGCAAAGTAAGCTCCCCCTCGAGGCCCGCCCTGGCGGTCTGCACCTCCTCCCCTGGCAAAGGAATTGGGTGCCCAGCGGGTAATGAGTGGTGTGGGAAGCAGCCGGCGCCGGCGACAACTTTCGAGCGCTGGCTCTGCAAGCTGCTGCTCGGGTCCCTGGGATGTGCACGCGGGGCCCAAGCCATTCTCCCGCCCCTTGCGCGGACACAAAGACCAGCATACCCGGGAGTCCTGTTGGGGCCTTTGGCCACCAGACAGTCCGCTCTGCCCAGAACCCGCTCCCTGAGAGCTGCTCTTTTGTTCCACAAGCGACCGGCGACCCGGGCGCACGACATGATAGAGGGGAGGGCGGCGTTTCCGGGGCGAACTGGGGGCTGAAGGCTGCTCGAATTCCGGGACATGGAGGGGATTCTAGAGGCCCGGTTTGGAGAAGGGATTCTAGAGGCCCGGTTGGTTGTGAAGACTTATTACCGGTAAGAGAGAGGCTGGCCTTCAGCTACTGGAGCAGGGCCCCAAACTGGCCCCCGGTCCCCTACCCGGCGCAAGGTACCCGATCCCAGGCCCTGGGCGCGCCCCTGGCCGAGGCCCTGGTTTACTCCAGTCCTCCTTCCCCAAGGCGCTCCCTTCCCAGGCACCTCACAAGTGCAGCACCCCCAGTTCAGATCCCCCAAGTTTCAGGCGCACCCCCAAACCCTGTACCCTCCGGTGTTGGCCCCTCCCCCACCACCACCCAGGCTGAGACCAGCTGCTGGATGCACCAGACTCACCATAGACGTGCTGGGGCTCCTCCTGCTCACTGCATGAGCGTGCCTGAACTTGCGTGTTGCTGTGCATGTCTGGATAATTGGCTGATAGGATCTGGCGCTTCTGCTTTTTGCGGGGGTGGCTCTTTTGCACACTCTTTTGTCTGGGAGGGCCACTGTGATGGGCTCCTTGGGCCCAGGAGGCGCTGCAATGGGTCACAGTCTGGGGTTGGGGGCTGTGGTGGGGACAAGAATGGGGTGGAAGTTGATCCTGTGGGTGCCTTTGGTGGACTACTGACTGGCAGCCTAGTGGCCTCCACTCACTTTCTAGCTGAGTATCCTGTACCCTGTAAACCATGGGGGACCGGCCAGAGGGATGGGAAAGGAATCATCAGGCTTTGCCCCTAAACTTTGCACTCACTCACCTAGGATGCCGGGCCAGTGTTTCCTCTCTGAATCGATGGTGAAGCAGGTCTCTTCCTTGGCTCCTGGGCAGGCTCCTAAAAGTGTAGGATTTTCCTGGTGTTCGCTGAGAGGGCCAGGTTCTGAGCAATGGCCAGGGTGTGAGAAGTGACCACTGCTGTGAGTTGCAGGATTTCCCTCCTATTTGGGAAGGGCACAGGCTTTTTTTTAAATCCCTTATTTCTAATAAAATCTTGCCCTTTCTCCAAATGCCAATTCCTTAACCGTGGCCCCACATCCATTGCCTCTGTTCCTAGGTCCCCAAATGCAGTGCACCAGCTATGGGCTATAAAGAAACCACAGGCACAAGTGAGAGGTTGAAGTAATTGTATGGTCTCTTTAAGCTCCATATGGAGGCCACTAAGCAGGGTGGTATTTAAATTTTAACTTTTGTTTGAGATCATTGTAGATTCACAAGCAGAGAGTAGAGAGATCTGAGGGTACTTTGCCCAGCCTCCCACATGGTGTAGTGTCGTTAGCACCACGTCACGTTTGTAGAAACCAAACTACAAGTGCTAGGGAGGAAGTGCCCTAGCACCCAGCCTTATCCTGAAGGCATTCCTGGGCTATGGCCTTGTGCGGGCTGCTTGGGAGACTGGGATATGGGGATCTGCCTTTGCCTTTTCAAGGACTGTTAACCCACCAGTCTTCTCCAGCTCCTTTGAGTACAGAGGTGTCCTTCCTCCTTACATTGGGTAAACTTTAAGTGCTGCCCTGGAGGCAAGTGGCAGAACCAAAGTTTTGGCTGAACTTGGAATTCTTGGAAGGGCTACATGGACCTGGCTTCCAGCTATCAGGCATGCGCCATTTCTGCTTCTGGTATAGAACCTGACTTACTGCTTGTCCAGAGGGTCCATATGGCTCTTCCTTCAGCATACACCTTTCCAGTCTCCCCTTTTTGTAATTAATGCATGTTACAATAAAGTCTATCTGCTGGGAGCAATTCTTATCACACACAGTACAGGAGGCAGAACTTAATGAAGATGAACACTTCACAAAACCTAAACATCACCACAGTACCACACTTGTGGGGAGATGACAGCTAGCAAGTTGAGTCCACCTGGGTTCTGCCACCTGCTACCTTAGGGGATATTGTTCATCTACCATACCCGATCTGCTTACCTTCCAAGATGAAATGTGGCAATGAATGTGGGAGCTCATTGAAAAGCATACAGTACCCACAGTCTTGAGAGTTTAGAACTGTGGATGAGGATCCTGTGGCACTTAAAAGATACACAGTCTGAGAACTGCCTCAGATCCTCTTGGAATTATTATCATTTGCCATAACTGGTCAGTTGCTGGGTGAGATTGAGGGTCTTTGCTTGGTGTTTTCCTCCTTACCCTCTATGCTTTCCCAAATAGCCTTGATTCCAATAATTCGTCTATTCTTTCTCTAAATGGCAGTATGCACTTCTGGTTCCAGCTGGTTTTCCCATTTACCTTTGACTTGCTTTTCATGTAAGGCCTACAGTCATGAGAGCAGAGGCTATGCTGATTAGAGGAAGATGTTTCAGGATGAGAGAAGGAGCTCACCTGCTATAGGCCACCTTGAAGGATAGCAGGAATGCTGGTACAGGGATGAGGAGGAATCCAACAGGGGCAGTGATAGATAAGTTGTCACTGGAGAAGAAGCCTGGCTGTTATGAACTCAGTAAAACCTTTCACTCTGTCCCACCATTCTTTGCTTATGCTTAAAAACTTGAAGGAATACGCCCATCTCTGAAGAGTCTCAGTCCCACAGTCAAATGAGTTATGGCCCCAGGTTCCTTTCCATGCACCAAGGTCTTAGTCCCCACGTGGTAGGCTGCTCCCTCTTCCATTATGATGATGCCTACCACTGGGCCGAGCTCCATCTGTCCAACCCATTCTCTGCTTATATTAAGGCGCTTGTCTTGATGCTTTTGCAAGAGTCCAAAGACAGATCACTAACTCTGCTGATGCTGTACCAAGCTCCAAGTGTCCATACCTGGGAGAATAAAACTGAAGGTTTTCATCCATTTGCCTCTTTGTTTAAAGAATGTTGGGGTATAAAGGCAGGTACACACCACTGATAATCCTCCTGTTCCAAGATGAGTGACTGTTAAATGTTACCTTATAACCTTTTGATCTGTTATGTGCATGTTTATTCCATATCACACTGTCGTTTGTAGAATTAGGATTATTTAAGCATATATTTTCACCTGCCTTGCATCTCCAACTTGACACTATATTGCAAATGTTTCTTCATATTGTTTATATTCTAAAAAGACAGTTTTAAAAATCCGTAGTGTTCTTTCTCATGTTTAAGCCATAATTAAATGAATATTTTATTTGGATTTTTACAGTTTTCCAATAATAAACAGTCCTGTGAATAACACTTAAGTTTTATACACAAATTTATATAACATGTACATATATAGGATATATGATGAATTGTGGTTCTGTTGAATAACTACAGAACTCTAATTACTTGTTTAGGACAAATTAGTAAAAGTAAAATTACGTGGAAACGTTGTTGTTTTTTTCAATGCTAGGAATCAAGCCAAGGACTTCTTGCATTCTAGGCCCATGCTTCAGCCCTGAGCTGTACCTCGAGCTCAGTGTGCACTTTTTTAAGGGTTTGAATACATATTGTTAAATGTTCTTCAAGAAATTCTCTTCTACCAGTTGGCATGTGCTGCTTGATGTTATGCATCATCTTTCCCACCCCCCTCTTCCTTTCTCCTTCCATCACTGGGCATTTTCTCTTTCCTTCCTGATCGCTTAAGCAAAATGGTATTCCCTTGTATTAATATGTATTTCTCGAGTTATTAGTGAACTGAAATTTTTAATTTGTGTATCTCATTGCCTGAGCTGCTTGTTCACAGAAAGTTTCGCTATCAGTTCAGGTAGTACTGAGGGGGAGAGAGGGACTGGTTTTCAGTGTGGAATGACATTGGTACTCTTTCCCTAAGTGGCCTTGTCACAAATAGTAACCTAGTTCTCTGGGAAGGTGAGTGTGTAAGGAGCATCTTGGTACCCTGCTCTGGGCACAGTGTTTAAGCCTGTCTCCTCTGGTCCCCAGGATCCCATGACTGGCTGAGTTTATTATTGGCTGCTGTGGTGTTATGTTCCATGGACACACCCTGTCATGTGGTATGAGACCGCGGTGCCGTAGAGCTCAGGCCAGGCCTCCTCATTGGGTAGGTTGGGAGACTTGCCTCTGATGGGCCAGTTGGGAATTGCCTGGACATGGTTTGACTCACCTGTGTGTCAGCTACACCCTTTTAAGATTCTGGTCTGTTGTATTTGTGCACATATGTGTTTAAACAGGTTCGAGGACTTGATATGGGAAACCACCTCTGGAGGAGACTCTTGTCAGTGATGCAACTGGGGTATTACTGTAGGGGACGTGAATGGTGTCACTGTCTTCAGAAGGCTGCCCTCTCTTGTGAGTATACGTCTTGGAATGGCAAATCACACTGAAGCTAATCAGGGAAGTCCCACTGTGCACCAGGGAGTCAAACCCTTTTTTAGAAACCATGTCATTTCAGATAGAGGGTTATAGTTCTCCCAAATTTAGGAAAAGAAGCGTATCAGAGGTTAGCAAATATAGCCCTTCAAGGTTTCTGAAGCTCTGCCTTTCAAGTCTAGAATTAGCACAAAAAGAGGCATCCAGACCTTTCTTTTAGGGGGAGCAAGAGAAAGTGAAGTTTGTCTTAGCTGTTTTCATGGAAAATCCTCATGTTTACTGACTCCATACTTCCTCTTGGCAAATTTGAATTGTACTGTGAACCTGGTCACCACAGGATGTTCTTTGCTTATTTGCAGTCCTCCAACTTCTCCCTAGCACACACCTGAGCCTTGTTCTTGGGTTGTCCTGTACATGCTAGGAGCGGGGAATATGGTGTTGAGCCAGAAATTGTCCATGCTCAGGTCATGTTCTAAAAATCTCAAGATTTACTTAATATATTTACATGTGAGTGCCAGATACAGTTGCAAACAATAGTTCATTAATTGAGTCAAAACTCATGAGATAGTTTCTCTTATCATTATGCACAAAGGGACATTCACCCATAGGAAGCTTCTCTGATGTATCCAAGGTCATAAAGCTCAATAGATGGTTTGAAATTCAGGTTTTCTGGCTCCAGAGTCCATGATCAGTGCTACTAATTATGGCCACTGGTGGAAGAAGCTCCTTAGGAATTGTTAAAATGTGAAATCCAGACTAGGTTTTAGATATATGTCCTTTCTCTCCTTGTGTATGATGAAAGACCTTAATTGTTTGAGTCTGGAGGTAATAGAATCAGCTGGGAGGGCAAGTCTTGTGCTTTTGGGGGAATAAGTTCTATTTTCCTTGCGTCACCATACAGGTTCTTGTTGCAAGGCCTCAAAGGAATTCTTGTGTTTAATAGATGTCTGTTTGGTAGTCTGGTCTTAGCTTCCATCCATTCTTTAGTTTGTGCATTTACTGAGCCACTGCTACATGCCAAGCACAGGTTCCCTACGAGGGTACAAGAGTAACAAAATCAGATGCCACCCTGCCACTGGCAAATGAATGGACAGATGGTGGGGGGGTTCATCTTGCTCTCTGAGATATCACCAAATCTCCAGTTGCATATCTCCGAATCCAAAAACTCAAGGAAACCCAGCCACCCTTCTATCCAGAACACTTGATCAAGGCGTATAGGTGTCCAGATGTTGCTGTCATGTGTTATCTACATTAGCAACAGGAAGGTCTACTAGGTTGGTTCTCTGGGGCGTCTCAGATGGATGCTTCTGGAATCAGCTAGGCTCATGCATTTTTCTTCATTTGGAGCTTTCCAGTGGTGCTGATTGGATTTAGCATGCTGGAAGGCCAGCCTAGAAAGTTGATACCATTCTCAATAAGGTGCTCCAAGGGAAAAATTAACATCTAATATGTGAAGAACAGTGTTTTCTGTACAGTCAGTACCCAATAAATATTCATTGAGATGAATTCAAATGAGATATACCTAGATTTTCTGATAGCTGTCAGTTCAGAAATGGGCTATTGGGGTACTTTAGAAAATGCCTACTTTTTGAAAAAGGTGACAAACTCTGGACTTGTAGTTGACTTGTCATCATGGTTTTTCTGGAGGGGCCAGTAGCCTTCCACTCTTCCTCCAGTTTCATGGGGCAAGGGGGAGATTAGCCAAATAAAAAAAGAGAAACCTAGAAAATTAAAATTCCTGTTGCTCAGCCTGGCATACTGGTTACAACTATAATAACAGCTACCCAGGATGCAGAGGCAGGAAGACTTCAAGTTCTGGGCAAGCCTGGACAGTTTAAGCAGGTCCTGACACAAATAAATAAAAGGAGATGGAGATGTAGCTTAGCACTCCTTAGGTTCAATCCCTAGTACAAACAAAACAAAACAAAAGCCCATGTTGCTATTTTTGCTGGTATTCATGTCTCCTGATTTTCCTAGTGCCCCAGAACTGGATCTCCAAAGTTCAGCATAACTTGCTTTGTCCTGCAAAGCTGCCTTAGATGTACTAGGGCCCACCTACTGGGAATAAGGGAAGTTTGGTCACTTCCTGTGATAGGTGTGTCTGCAGTTGCTTGTGATTATTCCCATGCTCCTGGGTGAGGAGTGTGCTGTTCTATACCCATCCCTGCCTCTCCTTCCACCTCCCATCCCTGTCCTAAGCTTTGGACACTGGGGATTAAAGGCACCATCCCTAGCCTGAGTAAATCTGCACTGTTTGGAGATATATATGTGGCATTTTACGTGGAGAAGGATTTTGCTGCTTAAAGACTTGGAAAACTCTCATAGTTTAACTTGGTCTCAGGCTAAATGCCATGCCCTCCTCATACCCCAGCCCATGTTAAGTTCTTGACACTCATTGACTTACCTGCAAGTGAAGACACTGTCAGCTGTGTGCGCTGCATTGGTCTCCTTTCAGCCTAATGTCTATATAGTCATCTGTGTTGTATATCAGAGCATCATATTTTTCATCACAAGCCAACAGTTGTTTTTGTGTATCGCAGCCCTGTATGCCTTTGTATCATACGCCACAGCTTATGTTTCTGTTCTCTTGCTGAGGGGGTAGATACTATTTTCAGTGTTTGAGTCCAGTGACTAAAGTTGCCATATAAGTTTCAACACATGTTCTCAAACAGCGTGCATACATTTCTGTTCAGTACGTGAAGCATTTGCGGTTCTGGCTTGTAACCAAGAGCCTGGTGATCATGGTCATCAGTCGTCCTCACGCTGCTGTCTTTTGATTTTAAGTGGCATAGAGGCTGGTTTGTGAAGGCTGATCTTAGTTACTGGTGTCACCTATAACTTGGCCCCGTCATTATTCTTACTCTGGTGTTCATATACTGTAATTGTATAAATTATGAATTTGGGGTTAAGTTGTTGTTGTAGCAGGGCTGACAATTCAGGAGTTCCTGGAGGATTCAAATTACAGTTTAGTAACTATTTGTTCATTGATCAAGGTAATCTGGAAATGGTTCATTATTTTGTAGAATATAAGGTTCCCACGGTTGATGTGTGAAGAACTTTCATAGTATTTCTTTTCTCTTTTATTTATTGGGACATTTCAGACATACGTAGTGATGACATTCACTATAGGGAATTCGTGCATGTATATGATATATCATGCTTTTTTTCCCCTATTGCCCTCCCCTCCCTTTAGTGTCTCCTCCTCACTTTATTTACAGAAGTTTTGTTTCTATTTTTCGTTCTGTTTCCATGACCTTTCAAAAGTACTTTTTTAATGTTGGGGACTAAACCCAGGGCTTCACACAAGCACTAGGTAAGTGCTCTACCACTGAGCTACATCGCCCGCCCCTTTCATAATCTTCCACTTGATTCTGTGGTTGAATGGTTGCTTTTACGTGTTTCTTTACAGCAATGAGTCATTCAAGGGCCCCTGTGATAGGATGACTATTGTGGGGGACTTAGGGATATGAGACGAATGAAGATCAACCTGAGTGCCATTTGGCAGGTCACAAGGTGTCTCTGTGATGCTATCTTTGTGTATGATTAAGGTTAGAAATTCTTCCTTTTAAAAAATTCCTAAGTTGTATGTGTGGACTAAAGACCCACATCAACCTCGCAAGTAGTGGACCATAGAAACCTGTGCGGCAAGAGTTTTCCTTGCACCTCCTCCCCTTGGAGGAGGTACCTGGACCACTCTGCAGGCAACCTTTCACTGTATGTACACTTAAAGGTGCTGTTGTGTGTGCATTATGGAAATTTCTATGCTCTTCCTAAATGTCCCATCTGCTGAGCAAATGCATTTATTTTCTGTTATTACACTGATGATTGTTGAAAGCTGAATCATGAACCAGTCAGACCTGGTTCATGACATCTCCCTGTTTGCCTCTGCCTCTGAGACAAGATGGAGGGGACTGAGGCTCCCAGGTCTAGAACATCTGCCCTCAGGTGGCTTCTTCTGGGGCATATGTGCTGGTTTGGAAGGGCTCACAGAAGGACAATGAAAGAGGAAAGTTGGAGGGCTGTGAGTGCTGTTACTTTTCAGTAATCAGCTGTTGTAGAGGAAGTTAGAAATGGGAGTTCTGTTAGTGTCTTAGTCTCCATGGCTCAAGGGACCTGAGCCACTGGCTCCCCAGTTGCAGTCCTGATTGCCCTTGTTTGTCTAAAATAGAAGAATGTTTGTTTCTCTGGGACAAAACAAACTTCTCTGCCTGCAAAGTGGTCCCTCACAAGGTAGAGGAGGTACATCTGCACCCCATTGCCTGTGACCATCTTGGGCCTACAGTACCAGTTCCAACATAGGGACAAAAGGGGGAGACCACTTGGGTTTTACCTGTGATTTGAGTAACTGATGTTAAAGTTTATTTTTTTATGTTGAGGTATTATTTATTCATTTTTCCATATTTGAAATAGTATTTATTCATTTTTCCATGTTTTTATGACCTTTTCTCAGAACAAATTATTCTGTTTTTATTCAGTTATTTTACATATCTTGCAGCAAAAATTAAAACATGATTGGAAGAGTTCTGATAACCCAGAAAGAACACAATTTTAAAATCAAAGTTCTTTTTCCCGTCACAAGTTTTCCTCCAACTGAATATCACGCTGACAATAGCTATTAACTATTTAAATAACATTTTCTATTTTTTCCTATAAATTAAAAAAAATGAAAATGATTTGCTTCAGATTTTCCAGATATAGGCTCATGTTCTGCAGCTTACTGTCTTACTAACCTGTTTTGAAACTGTCTCATTGCTATTTCTTTTACATTAAAATTAATAAAATAAATAAAAAGATTACTCTCA
>PVKN010041405.1:0-10569 GCA_004027915.1 Capromys pilorides
TGTGTTAAGAGACAATGGAATACCAACCAACCTAATAGAGCTTATTTTCCCACATCTCCTAAAATATGAGTATGGCTCTATTACATTTGTATCTTTTTTTAAAAAAAATATTTTTTTTCTGGGTGCTGGGGAGATAGCTCAGTGGTCTAAGCACCTGCCTGGCAAGTACAGGGACCCGGATTCAATCCCCAGCACCGCATGCCATACCAGCCCAGCCATGGGCACGTGGAACCAGCCACAGACACTAGGCATGGTGGTACACACCTGTAATCCTAGTGCTGGGGAGGCTGAAACAGGAGGGTCGCTATGAGTTAGAGCTGCGTAGTGATACCCTATACCAAATATGTAAAATAAAATAATTAACATTATTTTTCTCAGACTTAAGTAAATTTGCCCTTCTATAAAGAAGATCCACTGCCTTTGGCCTTCCTCATGAGGTTATTCTCTACCGTTGGAGCTGTGGAGGGGTTTGTGTGTGCGAACCACGTTACCACCACCACTGGTGGACACCTGTGGCTGAGGTGTATGGCCATGGAAACGACTGTGTAGTTGTCATGCCACCACCCCTCCCGGGAACCAGTGCAGTCTGTCTCCCGTTTGTAGAAGGAAGGAATCCAAACATAAAGTGGGTTAGAAAGCCTTACTGTAAATGTAAGGCTTCGAAGACCAGAACTTTCTTTAAATTTGTGATACACATTTTATTAGCTGGGTGTGGCGTTGCACACCCAGGACGCAGGAAGTGAAGGCAGGAGGATCGCCTTGAATTTGAGGCTGGCCTGGGCTGTATAACAGAGATCTGTATAACAAAGATCTTGCCTCAACCTCCAGCTCAATTTTTCCTTCTATCTTTAAGGAGAATCAAGCAACAAAGGAGAGTAGTGACAGGGAGCTGGGATTTTTTATAATCTGTAAAAAGGTTTAAGTTTGTTAGAAAGCAGCTGAAGTTCTTTTTTGTTAATAATTTATTTTTAAAGATGAAACTGCTGTCAGGATAAGTGGCATTGGTCGGACCCAGCTTGGAAGATAATTGCCGTGAGACAGAGTTCTCTTCAGGAGTCATGTGTGTTCAGTTCTGAAGAATTTTATTCTTTTCATAAAATGGGTTTAATAATATGCTGTGTTTTAATTTATTCTTTTGAAGTTCTCTTTCTAACAAATTTATATATTACAAGACTCTAGAAATGATAATTTCCCTTAGTATTTTTGTGTTACAGATATTAGAAAAACATTTTCCTATTCATCCTTTTTATGCATGGCTGCAGTACTCCAAGGCCCAAAGGCCAGAAATGAGGACCCTGGCTGTGTCTGCAGTTGGGGTAGGGACCCAGGAAGGGCAGGCCTGGCACGGCTCCTGCAGTGGGCTGCTGCGGTGGTGGCTGCTAGGGTCAGCCACTGCCTCTGCCGCGTGAGAATGCTCCACCTTCTGATCAGTTTTCTAGAGGCACTGGAAATCCACGGCTAGAGCTTATGCAAATTGTACGTGACATGTTACGATTTTTTGAAAAGAACAGCTAGGTCAAACCCTGTCTGAAAATGAAGCAGAGTAACTAGCATAGGCCTGTAGGTCCAGCTACTTGAAGGACTCAGGTAAGAGGCCCTGTGGGGGTAAGGGTTGAAGGCCAGGCTGGGCAGTGCTGCAAGATCCTATCTCAGACAGACGTTAGAGAGAGGGAAAGAGTGGGCTTGTGGGTTAGCTCAATTGTTTAAAGTGCATGGGGCTTGTGGGTTAGCTCAATTGTTTAAAGTGCATGCTTGGGCAAACTCAGTCAGGTGCAAAGGATTGCGGTTCAATCCCCAGTGCCACCAGCTGCACCAGACCTGTGCTTAAGGCAGCCTGAGCTAGCCAAAAGAAATCCTTCTAGAGAGAAAGGCAAACAGAGACAGAGACAGAGATTAGAGAGAGAGAGAGGTGTCTAGCCTGTCTGCGTATGACCTCTAGACTACCTTTTGTTTTTGTTTTTAAATGTCAGATACTAGAATTAATGATCAGATCTGAATCTGCAGATTGGCGCTGAGGATGGAGCTCAGCGGTAAATGCTTGGGTAGCCTTGCTCAGAGCCCTAGGTTCAATCCCAGCATTGGAGACAAAGAGCCAGAAAAGAATATACATGACTCTGTGGAGTTTTCACTTGTGCACGTGCAGCAGTCCATTTTGGAGCTGGTCTGTCTTATAGCTGATGACGCCCTGCTGTGAAAGGCGATCGGCAGCCTGTCACGTGTGTCTCTCCAGGCTTGAAAACAGGGAAAGTATCCGTGCTTCTTCACTAGCCTGCTCTGTAAAGTTTTAGAGCAAGTACTTGTGCGTAGATTGGCAAGTTTTATTCCCTTTTGAGCAACTCAGCCCCTGCCTTTTATTAGCAAATCAAAAGGAACATTGAAGGGAAGCAGGCCCGGCTGTACCAGACCCTGAGGGAAGGCAGGCAGCTGGCGGCGTCCGTGAGCTGCCCAGAGCTGGGAGGCCAGATCGCCCGCTTGGAGGAGCAGGGGCTGGCGGTGGACAGGAAGACGGACCTCGAGCTCCACAGACTGCACACGCTGCTGGGCCGCCTGCTCAGGTGCGTGGCGGGGGGCGGGGGCGGGGTGCACTATGCTGTGAGAAAGGCCTCGGGAATTCTGCAGCGTCGACGTGCTGTGCACGGACTCCAGCCTCTGTCGTGTCCTCATCAACGGTCCAAAGCCATTGCGTCCTCTTTGGGGTCAAGTGGGATCCAGTTTTGGTCTCTGCTACTGGTTTGGTAGACCCAGGATAGCATGCAGTAAGTTTGCTAGAACTATTCATCGATATCTATGGAAACTAAGAGTTGTACTATAAAATAAGGTATACATTACCTTATTTTATGGTTTAACTACCCTCTTCCTAAAGTTTTAAAATTTAAACAAAAGTAAATGATTCTAAGAAAATCATTGGAAAAGGTCTTCTGAATGCCTCAGAGGTTTTGTTTTGCTCAGTTGGTGTAACCTTGAGCCATCCGAGGACGGTAGAAAATGGCCGAAAGCTCACCTAGGGAGGCCTAAATCCAGGGCTCATAAAAGGGCAGCGTCTGTCTGGTGTTTTTTTTTTTTCTTTTTGTCTTTTTGAGGCAGGGTCTCACTATGCAGTTCAGGCTGGCCTTAAGCTCACTTTTGTAGCCCAGGCTGGTCTCAGACTCGCACTGATCCTCCTGCCTCAGCCTCCCAAGTGCTGGGATTACAGGTGTGCGCCACCATACCACACCCAGCTTGTCTGGGTATTTTCATCGGATAAATACGTTGTCATCCAGCCAACAGCAGTTGTATATGCTAATTATATTTTTCTGTGCACATATTGATAGAGAATAGATGGAGGATAAAACATCACCATCTTCGTTCTTAGCAATGGGTTTGTATCCCTACGGGTTTAGCTGTAATAAAAAGTAATGACCCCAGTACCACAAGAAAAGAAATACTCGGGTCCTTCAAATGCCTTTTTTCTTCACTGGCCATAATGGAGAGAGTCCGAGAAGGCAAAAAAGCATTGAATTTGGGGCATGGTATGTGTTGTATGTTTTCTAATCCTTGTGTCACAATTTTCTGAATACAAAGGCTGGTCAACACAAGAAAATACACATCAAAGTAAGACAAAAATCTGCTAGTGCTGTGTGCCACCAGCGGACGATTCAGATTTTCTTCTCTCTTGCTTTGCCCCTGTCAGTTATAACAGGGATTCGGATGAGTTAACCAAGTGGTTGGAATCTTCTCAGCAAACTTTGAATTACTGGAAAGAGCAGTCCCTCAATGTGCCCCAGGACTTGGATACCATCAGAAGCAACATAAAGAAATTTTTTGTAAGTTACAGTAGGACCTGCTTAGGTCAGTGTGAGGCAGCAGGGAGCTGCCTGAGAATCTCTACCCCATGTCCTCGGGTGTGTATCTCATGCCCGGATTGGTGCTTGACAGGAGGCAGATGCGCACGCCCACACTTGTACATGTGTGTGCACGTGTGTGTGTGAGTGTGCACGTGTGTGTGAGTGTGCACGTGTGTGTAGATTTCTTTAGTAATGTCCAAGTTTGCTCTCTAGCCAGTTGTTCTGACCTTACTTAAATTGCAAAAGTTCGTAATCTCCAACACGGTTTCCTGTAGGAATTTTCCAAGGAAGTAGACGAGAAGACCTCCCTGAAGACCGCAGTCATGAGCACGGGGAGCCAGCTGCTGCAGCTCAAAGAGACGGACACCGCCACGCTGCGCGCCGCCCTGACGCAGTTTGAACAGAAGTGGACGCTGCTCATCACTCAGCTCCCAGACATCCAAGAAAAGCTTCACCAGGCAAGCGTTGAAGGACCTGCACTTGATTAGCATTCACTTGTTAGCTCACAACTCTTTTAAAATTATTTTTCTGACTCAATAATTTTCATTGACACTACCTATTTTTCCCCAGCACCACTGAATATAGGTCTTAATTACTGGACTCTCTTCCAATGAGATCTTTCTTAAGAGAGAAATTAGGCTTAATTACTTTATTTCTCAGTTTATCTGTACCGCTGTCTTAGTGTATATGAAGGTCTCTATCATTGTTTGGGGGGTCATTTATTCTAAGCTCGAATTCTGGGTTTGTTTTTGTGGGTGACCTGCATAATTATGTAGCAAGGCCTCTTATCAAACCAGATATCATCTTTCTCGATGCCCTGATTCATTTCTGTTAACTGCAGGTAATTAAGTGAATCTCATTTTGTTCTTGCAGCTTCAGATGGAGAAACTGCCGTCTCGCAAAGCAATCACAGAAATGATTAGCTGGATGAACCATGTGGAACCCCAAATGGCCGATGAGGAATCTGTGCGCACCCCAAATTCTGCGTCGCAAGTAAAAAGGCGGCTTCAGAAGCTTAAGGTAAGGGTGTGAGCGGAAGTCTTTCCATTGAATAAGAAGGCACGACCCACATGAGGAGGGGAAGTGCTGACCCAAGAGGCATGTGACAGATAAGTCAGAAAATCTAATTCTGGGGCTAGGACGTGCAGTGGGAAACCATCCTAGAGACGTGAACTAGCCTCCCCTGCACCCCACGGCACAGCCCAAGCTTTCCGTGAGCCCAGGCCTCTCCCCCCACCGCCCGCCCAGCCTCAGCTGTCCCATGTCTATGGTTCCTTACCCACTTCTGCAGCTCTCCCTCCTACTCATGCAGGCTGCCTACTGCTGGCTCTGTCAGCCATGAGAGCCCTTCTGGGCATCCTTCGTGGTTGGCTGGGGCCCTTCTCCCTGACAAATCAGGCTCTTCCAGCAGGATTAGCTGGCCGCTCGACAAGATGTCTCTACAATGTGGGTGCTAGTTTCTGTCACCTAGTATCACAATCGGTGGTTGGCTTGGCTGTCTCGCACCCTGACAGAGCTTTTAGAAGTAGGGGCCGTTGCTTCACAGCCTTTTAGCTAAGATCAAGTGTAGAAGAAGCAGGGCCAACCTTTACCACCCTCAGATAGCTCCGTGGCTTACCTCCAACAGCTGTCAAGAAATGTGCTGTGAGAATGAGGGAAAAAGCTGATGTCCTTCTACAAACAGTGTGGCTGTGGCCTCCTCTGACAATTTTAAGTTTCGAGTAATCATTAAGCACTTAGCCTGCGCCAGGCACTGTGCTGGCCCCTGAGAGTTCAGCGCCAGATGGTGAGCCCTGCCACTGCCATCCAACACCTGCCCGCTGCCGGAGCTCACCCCTGGCAGGCAGAAGGTGTGTGGCTTAATTACCACGTGTGACAGTAGCAGGAGGTGTTTTCGTATACCGTCCCTTCCTAGCATAGGGATGCCAGGATCTGATAACCCAGCACCTAACACCTTATTCCCTTGGACATCCCCAGAGGAGGTACTAGAACATTCCTAGAGAAAGCCGCACATGGGCTTAGGATTGCTGTAGAGCTCCACAGTGGCCAGACTGCCTGGGGAGGCCGGGACTCTTCCAGCAGGAGCTGCCTACGCTGACAGAGTTGCTTAATGTAACCTGGGCTTCCTGGGAGAATCTTAACCTTTTTTTATCCGTGCTACTGTCCCCGTAAGTCTCAAGGTGGCCCAGAATCCAGCATTGCTGTCAGGCAGTCTCTCATGAAAACTGTCTGTCAGAACCCAGGTTCTGGTGCCCCTCAGCTGACAGCAGCCGCCATGTACAAGGGTCTCTTGGGCTTTCCGCTCTGTGTGAAAGCAGCCAGTCTTCCGGGAATGTGTCATTCACAAAAAGACTTGCACCCGCATAAAGCAGCCTCTCAGTGGGGTTCAGAGTAGGTGGAGGGTGAGGCCTCTGTGGTCCCAGGTGGGAGTGGGGCGCCCCCTAGAGTACAGCCAGGGGAAAGCCATTCAAGCTTTGGGTGTTCTTAATTTTGCCTGTTTGTGTCGTCTAGGAGTTTAGAATGGAAATGGACTACAAACAGTGGATCGTGGACTTCGTTAACCAGTCCCTGCTGCAGTTGAGCACCTGTGATGTAGAAAGCAAGCGCTATGAAAGGACGGAGTTTGCGGAGCACCTGGGCGAGATGAACCGCCAGTGGCACCATGTCCACGGAGCCCTGAATCGGAAGGTGGGCTCAAGCCCTGGCCCCACGGCTTGGACTTCACAGAATACCAGTTCCAAAACACTAAAGCAAGACGTTCAGATAGTTGATACATAGCCCTTTCCTAAGTCCTGGGTTGTAGCATCTTCCGTGGGTGCAAAAATAGTAATTCTTTTTTCTTTTTTTTACATTTTTATTTTATCATTTTCTTTTAATAAGAAATAGCAATGTGACATTTTCAAAGCACGTTAGTGGTACATTCCCAATAATTGATACAATACATATTGTTGTCCTCGTAGTAGTTATACAGAGCACAGGATGTAGACATGATAATTTTTCTAATCATTATTGATACAAAAAATTTTTTCTCATTGAACTAACAGAAAATAGTTGTATACATAGTCCAGTACTCCATAATTGCAATGGGTTATTGACAGAACTGGCAATGTCGGAAGCTGTTGATTTAAGCCTTTTATAGCTCAGCATACTAATCTAGCTTTACGTTTTATGCCTCGTGGTTAAACTTTTCTGCTGTGTGGTTAAGGGCAAGTTAAAGCAAGACCTATGTAATAAAACATGGAACTTTTGTATCTACCAATGTCAATCAAATCCCCTCAGGATTTACTTTGAAACCATGTACAGTGCTTTGTAGAACTGTTGTCAGTGTCAGCCATCTGGATGAGTCACAGCCAATTGCTTGACCAGTTTGCTCTTTGTGAAAGCCTGAGAGAATGTTTTCTCTCTAGGTGACTCTCCTTTGGCACATTATACATCTTCAATCCTTTTCCTCTGTGGCCCCATAATCTCCTTGAACAGAAAATTTGGGAAACCATTGAGTTATAGGTGTTATAGCACAGGTTCTCTTATGTCCTGAGTCCTCACTGACCTTGAAGAAAAATAGTAATTCTTATATCTTTTGAGATTTCTAAGTGAGAAATTGACTTAGGCATGTGAAGAAGAGAAATTATATTTAAGAAGATATCTAGTGTTATGCCAGGGTACTAAAAATGACAGAGCTTTTGACATTATCTATGAACACATATTCAAAAGGGGCAGTTACTTCAGCTTTAAAATGATAATGAAGGGGCAGGGGAGTTGGCTCAGGGGCACAAGTGCCTGCCTGGCAAGTGCAAGGTCCTGAGTTTGATCCCTGGTTCCACAAAAATAAAATAAAATAATAAAATAAAATAGGAAGGAAAATGCATGTGACTTTGTGATAGACTTTTCACTTTATGTCCTCAGAAAAAAATGAAGAAAACGCATTGCTGAAATAAATATTTACATATTTGTATATGTGCACATGCATACATATGTATATATTTACATATTTGTATGTGTATATATTTACATATTATTTACATGTAAATACTGTTGATCTCTGTTCTGTGTAGAGAATGCACACAAATAGACTTGTGCAGTTCAGATTTTAAGTACATGGAAGGACCAGGGATAAGAGCAGAGGTACCCAGAGAGCTGCAGGCTGCCATGCTGCTGATAGCACAGTGGTTTAAACGTACCTTTGCAAAGCGCCGGCAGCGTTTAGACCATGCCAGTCATCTTTATCTCAACCCACAATCCAGCCATGAGACATTCATTTTAAAGAAGCTTTCCACAGTGAAAGTTGTACATAAAGTATGTGACACCCTTTACACTTACAAAAACATATAATACCTTAATTTCCAATGTTAGGGGAATAGCTAATCAAATGATACCAGTCAGGCATGGTGGTGCACGCCTGTGGTCCCAGAACTTGGGAAGCTGACGCAGAAAGGCCACCGCAGGTCTGAGCCAGCCTCGGTTCCATAGCGAGTCCAAGGCCAGCGTAAATTACCTGACAAGACCCTGTCTCAAAACAAACAAACAATACTATGTCCATCTGGTAAGCCATAGGGTAGGCTCTTAAAATTACAACAAGGAGTGCTGAGAGCATATTGGGAAACTCGGCTTGTCCCTCTAGTGCCCAGTAAAAATTATGTTAGATGTGAGAAGAGTCATGGGCTTAAAAACTGATTGTAGCATTGAAGGACGATTTGTGATAGTGCTAATATTGATAGAAAATGTTAAGCAGCTCTGTTGAAGAGAGGCCAAGGAAAGAGTTTCCGTCAGCTGCCCCTGTATTAGAGGATGTGGTGACAGGGTATTGAAGGCTAGCAACAAGATTTTAGTTCTGTAAACCTGGTATGAAACTCCAAAGTAGCCAGCTGTCTTTGCAGATTAGCTTTCACTTGCAGTGTGTTTTAAAGGACTTAAATTCTATTCTTTAGCTTAATCTTTAGTCCAAAATTACCAATCTATTTTACATAAAATATTAGAAATTTGGGAAGAAAACTATCATTTTCAAAATGCCCTATCAAGCCAGGTGAGGCTGAGGCAGGAGGATTGTTGTGAGTTCGAGAGCAGCCTAGGCTACAAAGTGAGCTCAAGTCTAGCCCGAACTGCACATCTCAAAAAAAACAAAAACAAAAACAAAATTAAAAATCCATATCATATCATTTACCTTTTTTTTTTTTTTTGCTGTACCAGGTATCGAACTAGGGACCTTATGTTTGCCAGGCAAGCACTTATACCATTGAGCTATCTCCCTGGCCTTGCCATTGACATTTTTTGAGCATTGGTGTTTAATAAAAGACACATTCTCACTATATTTTTATTCACCACTTATAGATACAACATTTAGAACAGCTTCTGGAAAGCCTCACTGAACAGGAGAGCAAAGTCCAGATGTTGCACAGCTGGCTGCAGGCGCAGGAGGAGCGGCTGAACACCTTGCAGACACCTGCTCGCATGCTCTCTGTTGAGAAGCTGCTCCTGGACTGTCAGGTGAGGCTAGGGCGGGTCCCGTCCCCCACAGTGCAGCCAGGCTGTGAGGTCCCCACGATAACCCCAGAAGGAGGCCGGACGCTCCAGTCCGGAGACTGCTGCGCTTGCAGCCCTGTGTTGCTTGGCGACTGGATGGCATCCAGAGAGAGGCGCCCCGAGGTGGTTGTGTCACACAGAGGAGAACGCTCTGGCCCCAAGGGGCAGGCATATACAAGCCCAGGTGGTGCGACAGCTGTGCACCTGGACCACTGGCATCTTGGTTCCTTACAGAAATTAGGTCATCACCCCTGTGTTTTACAGGGTTGCAAAATATTGGTTCCTGTCAAAATGAGAAGAAGGTATTTTCCCAGTCTTGGAGCTCTTAAGAGATGTAAATACTACTTCTTCCCAAGGATAAAATACACACAGGAAATTTTGACTTAGGTGCCTCTCAATGTTTATGTTATTACTTTGTATAACATCATCAGTACTGATGCTTCTGGTCAGGGAGTCGTGGTCTGTCTGCCAGGCCCTGTGGCCTTTGGGACAGGCTCCCCTACCAAGGCCTGGCTCTTCCGCAGCACTGCCCGGGGCGGCCCCACACTCCCAGCCAGGCACCGAGGCGGCAGGAACACGGTGTGCCGGGCTCTTTTGGATGGGAAAGTTGGTCAGACCCTGGCTCTGCTGAGGAGCTGACAGAATAGCCCTGGACGTAAGATGTGAGCAGCACAGGAAGTGGTGCACACGGGACTTTGGGACACTTGCATCCTGTCCCCAGTTCCCCTGTCTGTCTCCACTGAGCCTTCTTCGAGCCACTGGCTGACGGTGTCCTTCCTGCAGGAAGCTGCATTCCTCAGCTCGCTGGTGACTGTCCTCCTCAGAGGCAGCTTTCGTCCTGTCTCTCTGCCCGCAGGAGCTCCACATCATTGGTCCCCACCAAAGCCTGCTGCTGTGTCAGCACAGGCCTGCCCCGAGCCCTGCCCTCTGTCCCTCTCATGTGTCTTCACCCTGCCTCACGGTGATGCTTCTGAAATGCACAAGGTCGCAGCGGTGCCCGCTGGGAAATCCTTCACTGTCTCCTCGCTGTCCACAGAGTGAAGTTCAAATGATTTATTTATTTGTTTGTTTCTTTGTTTTTGTTTTGAGATAAGGTCTCGCTATGTAGTTCAGGCTGGCCTTGAGCTCACTTTTGTAGCCTAGGCTGGTCTCGAACTCACACTGATCCTCCTGCCTCAGCCTCCCAAGGGCTGGGATTACAGGCATGTGCTACCATATCCTGGCTCAA
>PVKN010041406.1:0-10560 GCA_004027915.1 Capromys pilorides
GGAATGCCTGTCATTCTGGCCTTTTAGATGTGAGCTGCTTCCAATGTAATTTCAGTTACTGTTATACTCTCTCTCAAGTAAATGGTTGGTTTACAAGAAAACAAAAAAGAGTATTAAATGAGAGTAAGAGAATAGGAAAAATGCCAAAGGATGGACAGGCTAAAATTTGGTACATGCTTATATTTCTAAATATTTATCACATTGTTTAGGGATTTATTAGAATATCAATGATGGATGGAAAATACCAATTTCAAGTTAAGTTTAAAATATTTTGATATTCAGAAAGACAATGATTTTAAGCTCAAACACCTATGTTTTAGAGTAACAGTATCACTAAGCTTTCCTTCTGGAGGGCTAAGAACATAACTTTACAGACCAAAAATTAGAGAAGAAGGGCTACAAGGATAGCCAATATTTTGGCCCTAGCCCTTCAAGGTCAGTGAAGACTCAGGACAGAACAGAATCTGTGCTGTAATATCCTATAACTCAGTGGTTTCCCAAATTTCCTGTTCAAGGAGATTAAGGGACCAGAGGAAAGGGATTGAAGGTATACAGTGTGCCTAAGGAGAGTCACCTACAGATAAAACATTCTCTTGGGCTTTCACAGAGAGCAAACTGGTCAAGCAATGGCCGTCACTCATCCAGACGGCTGACACTGACAACAGTTCTACAAAGCACTGTACATGGTTCCAAAGTAAATCCTGAGGGGATTTGACTGACCTTGGGAGATACAAAAACTACATGTTTTGTTACACAGGTCTTGCTTTAACTTGCCCTTAACCACCCAGCAGAAAAGTTTAAACATGACACAGAAAACATAAAGGTAGTTTAGTATGCTGAGCTGTAAAAGGCTCTAATCAATAGCTTCCAACATTGCCAGTTTCGCCAGTAACCCACTGCAATTATGAAACATTTGACTATGTATACAACTACCTTCTCTTAGATCAAAGAGAAGAAATCTATTGTACTAATAACCATTAGAAAATTTATCATGTCTACACCCTGTGCTCTGTATAACTACAATTAGGACAGCAATATGCATTGTATCAATTTTGGTGAATGTACTATTAACGTGTTTTGAAACTGTCACATTGTAATCTTATTAAAAGTAATAAAAATAAAAAATAAATTTAAAAAAATATTTTAGGGCCAGGGAGATAGCTTAGTGGAGTAAGTGCTGGCTTGGCAAGCACAGGGTCCTGAGTTCAATCACCGGTATTGCAAAAAAGTAAAGTAAATAAATAGTTAATTAATATTATGTTTCTTTTTGGTCACGTGTATACCTTATACTCTATTTTGAAATAGAATGTTTATCTTAAGTTATGTTAATATAGGTTGAGATAAAGCCTCTATTTAGGTTCACCTCATTTACTATTATGTAAAAAAATTCTTTCTCAATGGGCATGGTGCTATAGTCCTGTAACCCTGTCACTCAGAACACTCAGGATGATCTGACTGCAGCAAGTTCAAGATCAGCTGGGGCTACATAATGAGACTATTCCTCTTAGTAAATGGGGATTTTGAGTTTCTCTTTTTCTATTTCTCAATAAGCACTCACTACAAATTTAGTTTGGGCTATGCACTCTCCTTTATTTGACCATCATGTTTTGATGCTCCAATATGGTGATGCCTATCACGAGCCTGGTCAGGCAGGAGGCAAGCGAGCCCAGCAAGCACACTGGACAACTCATATCTTGGCCAGTTGCTGAGAGCAAGGCAAAGCACAGTGCTGAAAACATAGGACAGAGAATGGCCTCAGGGAAAAGGCTGCAGTCAGACTGAGGAGGAGTCCATATGGGTAGCCCAAGTGGACACAAGTACGGTGGCTTCAAACCAGCTATGATATCTCCACTGAGCTCCTTGCCACTCCACACTGCAGGGTGAGCTCATTCCTGAGCAGCCAATGGCTCCACACTGCCCAAGCCTGCAGCAGTATGTTGGGCCTTCTTGGTGTCAGATTCTTTCTCCCTCTTTGGCTGTGGAAGTCCTCTACTTCTCAAGTCACTATAATTACCCTGGGCACCCATGGAGAACACAGTGTTACCTCTCAGTTAAAGCCCTCAAGGCTCTGGGTATAGAGCAGGGGCAATGTGAAGGAAACCAAACTCACTGGAAGTCTGCCTAACCCAAGTCAGAAAGACACTGTTGTGAGAGAGGAAACAGAAAGCAAAGGCAGGATGGAGAGAGCCTGCTTAGGATCTGCAGGAAAATTCATAGACCCAAGGGAGAAAGGAGATGACACCACAGACTTAAATATGAGAAACTCTTCTTGTATTTAAATTGTACAAGTTTAGGGCTGGGGAGATAGCTTGGTGGTCTAAGCTCATCTAGCAAGTGCAAGGACCTGAGTTCAATCCCTGGTATTGGAACTACCTGCCACGCCAGACCAACACTGAAATTGGGCATGGTGGTGCACACCTATAATCCCAGCACTGTAGAGGCTGAGATGAGGATTGCTGAGTCCGAGCTGTGTAGTGAAATCCTATATCAAACATATAAAATTATTTAAAAAATTAAATTGTGTAAGTTTAACTTTTTTTTTTTTTTTTTGAGACAGATTGTCACTTTGTAGCCAACTGGCCTTGTATTCAAAGCAGTCCACCTGCCTCAGCTTCCTGAGTGCTGGGATTACAGGTGTGCACCACCACACCAGACTATGTAAATCAATCAATCTTAATCATTCTGAAGCTAAATGGTTTGTTTTTTGTTTTGGTAACTGTGACTAAACACAGGACTTTACACTTGTCAGGCATATGCTTATAACACTGAGTTATCTTCCCAGGTCTTTCTAAAGCTAAATGTTGATCCTAGGCCTATGTTCTACGTTCATTTTACTGTAAGAAAAGCTATTATTTTTCCCCAACCATATGGAGAAATTTTGTTTTCTGCTTTTGAGAAAGGGCTTGGCTATGTAGTTCAAGCCAGCCTTGAACTCACTATATGGTTTAGGCAGACTTCAAACTTACAGCAATCCTCCTGGTTCAGCCTCCTGAGTGCTGGGATGCACCACCATATCCAGTTACAAATTTCTTCTAAGTGACATATTTTTATCCCTGAATATTTTGGTTCTTGCATGCAGAGACTGCCACATTGATCTTTATACAATCACAGTACAGTAGAAATGAAATGATATCAGGAAGTCAATATTAAAGTTAAAAAGAATTCGAAACATGGGGGCCAGTGAGATAGCTCAGTGGTCTAAAGCACCTGCTTAGGCAACCACAGGGACCGCAGTTTGATCCCTGGCACCACATACTGCGCCAGCCCCACACCCAGGACAGGCTGAGCCAGCCATAACATACATACATAAATAAATGAATAAATAAAGTTCAAAAAAAAAACAAATAGCTCAGTGGATTGAAGTACCTGCAAGCAGGTGCAGGGATGCAGGGGCCAGATGTTCAGTTGAGACAGGTATCAAGATTGGGTTTGGTGGCCTACGCCTGCAATCCCAGTTCTTGGGAGGCTGTAAACAGGCAGAGCACTACAAGTCCTATCTAGTAGTGAGACCCTGAACACCCTATAGTCCCTTCCCTAAAAAAAAAAAAAAAAAAAAAAAAAAATTCAAAACATGAAGAAATCTGATCCCACATTCCTTCTAAAAATTAAAAAATTAAGACAAACATAAAGCTGAATTCTCTCACGTAGCTCTCGGAGTAGATCGATAGGCAGGCTTCTGTGGTTAGGCGTTTGCAGGGGAAGCACACCTGTGTTGTGGTCTGCTTTAAATAAACGTGCACCTGTGGCGGCTTTTGCAAAACTGCTATCTGGGATGTTGAGTCAGTTGTTTGCCCACATGCAGCACTCTCCCCACCACACAACTTTTTGTCAGGCCCTCATTTATACATGGCCCACTTCCAAAACCTCACCTGAAGGAAATCTGTTTAGATCAGGAAAATTTCTCTGAAACACAGTAACAAACAAAATTCTCAGGAAAGGCCCTGATGCCTTTAACCCATGCCCTCTAGCTCAAGACTTCCAGTGGTCTGCTCCCTCTGATGTAGGGAATCTTGGGAATTATTTTTGGGAGAGGCATCTGCTCTAGTCAAATGTCTGCTTTCTCAGTGGCACAATGCCTACCTGACAAGCATGACGGCATGCGTTTATTTCCTGATACAAAAAAAAAAAAAAAAAAAAAAAAGTCTTTAAGAGGCCAGGAAGACAGCTCAACAGGCATAAGTGCCTGCCTGGCAAGCACAACGTCCTGAGTTCTATCCCTGGTACCAAAAATTAATTAATTTAAATTGAATAATAAAGCTATCTGCTTTCTTCTGAACCAGGAATCAAATTCAGGACCTTGTGCTTGCCAGGCAGGTGCCATGCCACTGAGCTATATCCCCAGCCCTATAACTGCTTTCTTTTTCCTTTAAGATATGAACTGCTAACTACTGTTTCAGTCTTTTTTTAATTCTCTTATTTTCCTTATCATAAATTTAACTTTCCTGTCAGAACCCTAAAATCTTTAAAACTAAGTCTAGGTCTCTCCCAACCCCCCACTCTTTTTCTCTTTTCTTCTTTTCAAATTTTGATATAGGCTCTTGTTAAAGTGTCTAAAATGTCAAGGCTGGGCTCACTTGTGACCCTCCTGCCTCAATGTCCTAAGTGTGTGCCACCATGCCTAGTTTGCCCTTTGTTCTTCTTATGTGACTCAGCAACTTGTAGACTCCTATTTTTTATCTGCCTGCCTAATTGTGCTTGCCTTTTTAAAAAACTTTTTTCACTTTCAATCATTTTATTCACCTCTAGTATCTCAGAAAAGGAAAGCCAAGAACTGGGAAGATGAAAACTTTTATGACAGTGATGATGACATATTCCTTGATCAGACTGGCCTGATTGAGAAAAAGCATCTGAATTGGATGAAAAAGGCTGAGAAGATTGATAAGAAGCAAGAGACCTTTGAATCACTGGTTGCGAAGTTAAATGATGCTGAAAAAGAACTTTCTAAAATTTCTTCAAAGCTTCCAGCAAAGTTTTCTCAGAGTCAGCATCTCAGGATTTATTAGGTGTGTTCATGTCAGCAATTAAATCAGAGAATGCATTAGATGGTGTGTCTTGGAAGAAACTTCACCTGAGAGCTTTTGAACTAAGGAAAGAACAGATTTAAAGGGTTAATAAAAATTGTAAGGCCAGCAGAGAGCCATGAACTAAAAAAGACTAAAGTCAGACTGTAGATTCAGGAAACAAAAATAAGCTTACATTGCCTCTTTTTGGTCCCACAAAAGGTTCGGAAGTGAATACAGTTGGGAAGTTGCCTCCCAAGAAGCCAGAACTCCTTCCAGGTCTAACGAAACTAAAGGGTGAGCCTGAAGTAGAAGAAGAGGAAGAGGAAAAGGAAAAAGAAAAAGAAAGAAAGAAAAAGAGGAGCATGAAAAGAAAATGGAGGATGGAAACCAGGGATAGAGGCAGAAGCAGCAGGCCAGGAAACAAAACACCCCTACAGAACTCCTATGCTATGCATGCCTCAATATGCCTCAACTCAGCCAATTAGAACAGAATAAAGGTTATCAAGAGACTAGTGAGGCAGCTTCATCACAAAAGGAACCCTCAGCATAGAGAATGAACATAAGAGCAGCACCGATGAATTGAAGAAAAAAAAAGCTTCTGGTCCAAGAAAACTTCTACCTATACTTTCTTCAAAATATCCTGAAGATGATTCAGACTACTGTGTATTGCTCCACCTGAAAGTCAAAGTGGAGATGGCAGAATCCATCTTAATGAAAAGTATGGCTTAGATTTCTTTAAGACTCTCAGAGGACAACCTATGGACCATGTACATAGGATATTTTGGATGCTACACCCAGCTGAGGTCACACTGACCTCTTTTTCCCATGCTTTTGATTGCTTACATTCATTCTCCTGAGATTTTGATGTTTATGTTTAAAAGTGCTGTGCATATATGTAAAAAGGAAACCACATACCTTGAGAATTAAAAGGTGAGATGTGACCCTCTTAAAAAACGAAATACAAAACAAATACATTTTTTTAAAAAATGAGTCTAGTGAGCCACACTGAGTCAGGTGCGGTGCCCACCCTCCCGTCCCCATCAACTCACCTTAGCTCTTCATAAACACACAGAACACAGAGCAGCAAGTTCCTCTAAGTCTGTCACTTTCCTGTCTGTCCCTCTAACCTACCCTGAATGAGCACTTAAGGGGGTCACAAAGAATACTGAGTAACATCCAAAAAGGGGCACTACTGGTTAAGGCTGAAGGGCACAGCTCCACAACTGAGCCTGTACTGAGTGTAGGTGAGCAATAGGTTCCATCCCTACCCCACCAAAAATGAACAAACCAAAAGTAATAAGACTTATTTGGGAAAATAGGTGGGAAATTAAATGTTTTCTTATTCTGATTTTTTTATTTAAAGTTTACACACACAGTACAGTAGTGTATAACTGGATTTGCAATCCATTTTAATGACAATGAGAAAGTGAAAGCCCATGGTGCCAGATATTCAATTGGTGATTACTCAGCACTGGATGCAAATGTAACTATATCTGCATACACATAGACTCAGTCATCCCAGGGCTCCAACAGCAAAGCTTCTAGAGTAGGGATTGCCAGGGGTCAGAGTGAAAATCTCTTCCTCTCAGATTCATTTATAAAATGGCACGACTGGGCTGGAGAGATAGCTCAGCGGTCTAAATCGCCTATGTCAGAAAGTTTAGGCTACCGCAGGGACGGCTTGATCTCAGGCACCACATGCTGTGCTAGCCCCACCCCCAGCGCTAGCTGAGCCAGCCATAACACAAACAAATAAATGAGGCTTAAGAAAATAAAATAAATTAAAAAGTAAAATCAAACAAAATGGCATGACTATAATGCATACACAAACTGATGAGCACTAAATGTGAAGCACCTAACGCATGGCTGCCAAGTGTTATTTTAGCATCTTTTATAATTGCTTTATATGGAGAAAAGGTAGCAACTTAATCTGAACTGACATGAAAGCTGAGCTAAAAAGTAGGCAAAATAATAACCTATAAAAGATGTCCCAGTTCTCAGAGCCTGTGAATGTCTTATACCACATGGTCAGGGAAAACAAAGGCTGCAGATGGAATCATACTGACCTTCATTTGTGATTATCCAGGATTACTTGTAGGGGCACAATGTAATGATCAGGGTCCTTAAACATAAAAAGGAGACAGCAAGAGGGATGCAAAGATCCTGCACTTGTACTGCCAGCTTGAGAGGGAAAAGGAAGCTGTGAGCAGGGAATGCGGCCCCTTTCCTGGCCCTGGAAACATGCTCCCTCAAGAGACTCTGGAAGGAGCACAGCCCTGCAGATACCTTGACTTTAACTCAAAGACCACACTAGATGTATAAAGCTATTAAGTACAGTACATTGTTTTAAGCACCAAGTTCATGATAATTACAGCTCCAAAAGGAAACTAATATATACATCTATTGGCTCATAAATCCCTTGTACAATTAGGTTAGCCATGTATTTTTATTTAAAAGAATTTCTCTTTAAGATAAAAAAGAATTGACATTATAGCAAACACATAATAATGGTCTGTAAGGTTAAGGCAGCTTTTTTTGTCCTCAATTCAGATGTTTTTTCACTCATTTTTTAATTCAACAAATACATATCAGCATTTACTCTACATAGCAAGAATGCAAGTGAATAAAACATTAGAAACAGATGAAAACACAGGGTGTGGGGAGGAGGAGGCATTGTCAAGGAAAGCTGCCTCAAAGAAAAGATATCAAGGATACAAGTGAAAGATGACTAGAAGTCAAACAAAAAAACATCAATATAGTCTAGGTAGAGACCAACAGCACTCACAATTTGGAGTTAAGAGAAAATATGAGCATTCAGTGAGATCAATTTCAGTACACTGATGCAAGTCCAGACTACATACCCTGTAAGATTCCATACACCTAGCTTCATACCTGAGTAACTGTGTGCTATGCAAACCAAAACGTTACATGGATATAAATTTGACATTATATGAGATGGTTACAGTGATATCAATGACTATAATACATACTTATTAATTTCATCCAGCTCCACTCCTAAGCAACATAAGTTTTCCAATATAATATCAGAACACTACTTATTTATATTATCTGAAAGCAAACCTCATGCATGTATTCACTGTTACTTTAAATGCTACGCACTGAAACATCACAGTAGGTAATAATTATGGTATGATATCATGCTCTGATATGGCAATCAAGACAGACAAAACTTAAAAGAAATTAACTTACAGTAAATAAACAATTTTTATTAAAATCACAGAAGAAAACACTAAGATTAAATCTTACCAAAATTAATCAATAAAGGAACAACAGATTAATATTTGAATAACCACCTCTCATTGTGCTTATGATTTTTTGTTCAGTAAGCTGAACAATCCTACTGCATTAGCCCCAAAATAAAACGGAAGCAGTAAGTGTTCTGTAATTCACTTATTTTTGTTTTGTTTTGGGGATTTTTTACACTTATTTTTATGGGACTGGGGAGATATTTTGGCAGTCTAAGCTCAGCCTGGCAAGCACAAGGACCCGGATTCGATCCCTAGTACTCCATGCTATGCCAGCCCTGGAAACCCAGACACACCATGCTGGCCACGAAACGTGTGTGTAGCACACGTTATTAATCCCAGCACTGGGGAGGCTGAAACAGGAGGACCGTTATAAGTCTGAGCTGCACAGCAAGACCTTGTACCAAATACGTTTTTAAAATTAATTTTATTGGCATATTTTACATAATGATCATATTCATCATAGGGAATATGTACCTATGCATATTATAAGTTATTCTTTTTTTTGAGACAAGGTCACTAGGCATTTGAGGCTGTCCCTGAACTCACAATGATCCTGCTTCAGCCTTGCCACTGCTAGGATTACAAATGTATGCCACTATGCTCAATACTTCACCCATCATTCTGCCATCACATTGGTTTAAACAGATTCTATGTCTTATGTAATCTTAGCTAATAAATCCAAAGGTTCCAGTTTTTTTAATCCATGTGGAAGCAGAAATAGTGTATATTTGGGCCCTGAAAATTTTTTCCTTTTTTTTTTTTAAAGGAGATCTACCTACAGGAAAGGCAGATTTTTTTTCATTTATGTATTTGGTATAGGGTCTTACTATGAAGCTCGGAATAGTGATCCTCCTGTTTTCAGCCTCCCCAGTGCTGGGATTCCAGGTGTGCACCACCACACCCAGACTGAGTCACTGGTTCAGCACACTGGTCAGCATGGCATGTGGACTGGGGATCCAACTTTGGTCCCTGCACTTGCCAAAGTTCTCTGAGCTATCTCACAGATCCAGCTCTGCAAATTTTTCATTGTTCATAAAATATAACCAAGGACACAGTATAATACAATGACTCAGAAATTGTCCTCATGAGTCTGACTTGGATTCTAAGGATTACAAGTGTCTATGGTCAATCACTTCACACTTGAGTCTTGTCCATAAAGGGGACAATAATGGTGCCCTTCCTACAAGCATGCTGTGAGAATAAGATAAGTGATTCAGAGGAAAGAGCATGCATGGGGCCTGCACAGGAGGAACACCACAAAATGAACATCACAAAAACCATCAATGCTATTGACAGTGAGTAGAGAAACCCCAGACTCAATTAACATTTTGGGATACGATAAATTGCAACACGTGTAAACATGGAGGCTTAATGTAGAGGTATTTTCAAGTCAGTTGTTTTCCATGAATTAGTTTCACAGCCAGAAATCTAAAACTTCAATGGGTTTATATATTTAACTGCATATAGTTTCACAGATGTATGAAGAAATCTTAATCTTATCCTTGGAGAGTACTACCATTTAAGTGTCCCACTAAAGCACTCACGTTGAAGACTTACTTCCCTACCCCCCATAAAGGGGGTGGGTGGGTGGGAAAACAGCTCAGTAGATAAGCACTTTGAAAAAAAAGAAGACTTAAGACTTACTTCCCCAGCCCGGGTGCTGCAGGGAGTGGTGGGCCCTGGGAAGCTTTGCAGCTATGTAGAACAGTCCAAGTTCTCCCACACACGCTCCTGTTAGAACTCACTACCTCACCCAGACCCACATGCAGTAGTCCAAGACATCTTGAACTGCAGCCTCGCAAACCAGGAATCAATAAGTCATATCTCTTGTAGGTTGATCAAATTGTATGTTTTACTAGAGTGGTAAAAGCTGATTAACACAGAAATAGGTACGTTTTATAAACAAGTAATATGTAACTCTTCTGATCCAGTAGTTCATGTGTGCTACCTAGTTAAGGAAAAGATAACCCTAAAGCTTTGTCTTCAATTAAAATATCAGGCCTGGGCATGCAGATCAGTGTGAAAGTTCTGGATTCAATTTCACACACAAAAAAAGAAATAGCTCCTAGCTTGTATGCTTCTCATGTCCTTATTTGTCCTAATTGACACAATGAAATTCATTCCTATGTGACTTTAATGACCTCACAGTAACATCATACTCTTAAAAGTTAAAAAAAAAAAAAATTAAGTGTCTATTAAGTTTACAAAATATTGGGTTTCAATGTAAAATTTCTCACGGTAACTTTCTACTGGACCAAAAGAGTTGCATATTACTTGTTTATAAAACT
>PVKN010041407.1:0-10550 GCA_004027915.1 Capromys pilorides
AATGATAAACACAGATGAATTGCATAAATTAGTGAGATACTAGGTGATGTTTTATATTATATCAGATTTTCTGATTTAAAATATCATATTCATAATGTGTCTATTTGCTCTGTCAAACAAGATTTATTAGCTGGTAGATATGTAAAAAAACTTATATGGGGCATGGATGGATGAATTCATGAATGGGTGGATGGATGGATAGATGGATGTGTAGATGCTGAATGGGTGGGTGGATAGGTGGGTGGGTGGTTGGGTGGGTGGATGGATGGATAGATCAGTGGATTGATGGTTCAATGGACTGAAAGAAGATCACTAAATGTGCTAGCAAAAGAAAAGGAACAAAAATTGTTTTATATTATTGGAAATATTTTACCAGAACAGTTTTCCTTAAAGTTTAAGGATGGTCATTTGCCTGTCACAGCTAAATAAAACTTCCTGGTGTGCAGCTGGGTCCATCAGTCATTACTTAGTGTAGTGTGGTCAGCTGTGCGACACGGCTGTCCTGGGCCAGTGCCCTGCGGGGAGGCCACAGCTCTCTCACACAGAGCTGCCAGGCATCACTAGCTGCCACAGGGACAGCAGGAGGAGGGCAAGGGCGGGCGCCTCGCACTCCGGAGTTAGTGAGGCTGTGCCTGCTACATGGAAGGACACATAAACAGCCCAGGACACTGGCGGAGACCGGGCCGATCTGTGAGTTAGACTGGTCTGAATTCTAGAGGGAAGTCACAGCGGTTGTCCACAGAACCTTTCCACATGTAACCTGAGTGGTCAGGTTTCCTCTCAGGAGGCTCACTAGGCTTCAGGAAGTAGTAATGAGGGGGCAACTGGCAACTTAGTGATGCTGAGGCTGAGTTGCTATGCGGGGCCAACCTGGACTAAGGACTTCTAAAAGGACTCATAATATTCAATAGAATAAGCACTAATAAATATTGGACGAAGATCTCTCATTCTGTAAGTACAGTCTCTGTTTTGAGAACACCAAATTTTCATGTCACTGTCTTCCTTTCACACCTAATTTCACCTTGTTTTCCAAGGCAGAGGGATGCCCCACCCCAGACAAGCACCGGCTTCTTTCACCTAAAGGTTTCTCTTAGGGAAGTCACCTCCAATAAACAGGGTAGAGTGGGTCACAAGCCTGCAGTCCCCATGCAGCAGAAGCTGAGGCAGGACAAACACAAGTGTGAGACAAGCCTGGTCCACGTTGTCACTTATGAGAGCCTATCACAAACCAAAGTATCTAGAAAAGGCTGGGGATGTAAATTAGTGTGAAAGCCCTGGGCTCAATGCCCCTGTGCCACCCTCACCCACCACAGAAGAGAGGGGCTATTCGTGTCTGTGGCTTTCATCTAAGCTGCAAATAAAGTGACTCTCAAACAACAATTTCACAAGCTAACAAGCTAAAGAGCACACACTCCGCTGGCAAGGGTCAGCTTCACACACCTCCCAAGATGACCCCCTTGGCCAAGGACAGACAGCGGAAGGGCAGTCTGGACTTGCACACACTCGCTGGAGCTGTTTTTGTCATTCTGTCCACTCTCAGGGAACTGCCTAAAACAGGAGCCTGGTGGTTTCATCTGCCGCTCAGTACTCTGCATCGGCCGCGTACATGGGGCCCTCACTGGGTGCCCCCTGGCTGCCTCAGGTCCAGGCCAGTGACCTTTCTTTGCTCCAGACTCCTGGATGCCCTGGAGCCACAGCCTGAGACCTTCTGGGCCCACTCACTGCTGTCACTTGGGATAGCAAAGGAGGGGTGGGCCTCATCCTCCCTCTCCCCTGAAGCTGCAGCTCCTTTCCAGAGTCTACCTTTAGTCTTGCCCCGAGCAAGCACTTTCCCTGTCCTCCCTGCACCCTCACCTTCTGCAGACCTCTGCACCTGTCTGCACCCCAGGAAAACCTGGGCTGCATGGGCCCCAAAGCGTTTGCTGAGCTGACTACGTGCCTTACTTTCCCACCATGGCAAAACAGAGGTGCGCGGTTGCACTGTTCTCTGGAGGGGGGCATTCCAGATGTTTGTGCCCACCAGTCATTTTAAAGGTAATAGCAGGTGCACATCATAAATTTCAAGCACTTAACTACAATGAACAGTTCAGGGTTAGTGTTCATTGTCAAACTAGAGTAGGACAGCCACCCCCACCCAATAGGATACTTTAGTTCTTAGCTGCCCAGGTAATAGTTCGACAGTTCTCCTCCAGTTCCAGTTGCTCCTGTCACTTAGAAATAGCCAGTCACTGTGCCCATAGCTGCTCATGATGATGCACATCGCATAAGCCAGCCCCCAACTGAGGAGCCGTTCTGCCCCTGTACCTCCTGCTTGCTTAGCCCATGTGAGCCCTGGACCACCAGAGGTAGAGGCCTTGTATTTTAGGAAGGATGCTGATCAGTGTCCGTGGAGCTGAGTGGCTTGGCCCCCAAATCCTGGGTGTCGTTTCCATGTTCCTGCTTGCCCTAGCAGTAACGCTTCAAATGCAATGGGTTTATTGTTTGAAAACACATGTCCATGCTGAGTGCATTGTGCTGACCCAGAAATGAAGAGAAAATAAAATGCTTATCTGTCAATTCTGACAATTGAGCCCTCCATAATCAGGCACAATTCCTTGCTTCTGATGACATTTAGAAACACTTGAGGAATTAAATACAATAAACCTGCTAAGGCCAAATTTGCATCATAATTAATATATCCATAAATACAGCGTAATTTAAAGAACTGCTATACATCAATGCCTTGGTGGGTGGCTCTATACAAATGACACAAAATAATCACCCTCTAGTCGTGAAGCTGAAAACAGTGAATGAAATGTGTTCAGTGAAGGGAAATTATCTCTGGATTATGGTTCTATGGGCCCAGTCATGTAGACTTTACACTACTATTAGCGGCACTGTATCGTGAGTCTGTCCTCCAGGCCCCATCCCCTCAGTACTCTTAATGCTTACATGTAGTCTTCTTCATTTTGTTTCTTTCTTTGTTGTGCTAGCAGTTAAGTCCAGGGCCTCACACATGGCTAGTGTGTGCTCTACGACTGAGCTGCATGCTGCACGGATGGTCCTGCCGGCTCCTCTCGGCATCTAACTTCACACTCACCTTTCTGAAGCCTTGTCTCATTCATGCTGTAGACCTGTACGCATAGGCCGCATTTGAGGATGCTCTGTCAGTGGGGATTGCACTCCTCGATGGACGTAAAATTAACCATGGAGGTGAGGGGTGGGGAGGAGCCATAGCAGGTCACAGAATTTATCTGTCTGCTCTGAAACTCTCATTTTCTTCAGGCAAAAGTGCATGGCTTGAGGGTTTCTAAATCACATGAATCAATAAATACTAAATTGAAAAAAATGCTTTTATTCTTGCATGTCATGAACCCTCTGAATTAGTGGACAGAAGGGCCGTGGCTGTGAACATCAGTTACATTCTGCCCCAGGAGCCCTTGGGTCAGCACCTGGTGCTGTCCCTCCATCGATGCCCCTTGCTAGACCTCACACAAGTGGTGTGGCACGTGTCCTCAGATCATCAAACTGGACCCCGCCCTGATCTCAGGGTCGTAGGGGGAAAGCCAGAGCTCCAGTGGAAAGGCGCAGCCCACCCACCTGCACGTGGAGGGGAAGGGGCAAATGGGCTGGCTGTCCTAATACATATTCATGGCTGTCCTTTATTCTATGATGGAGTTTTGGAGCTGGAGAGATAGTTCTGCAGTCTAAGTGCCTGCTTGGCAAGTGCAAAGACCCAAGTTTGATCCCAACTACCGAATGCTGTGCCAGCCTTGTAACCCCAGGTGCACCATGCCAGCCACCAAAATCTGGCACTGGGGAGGCTGAGACAGGAGGACCACTAGGAGTATGAACTGTGTATTGAGACCCTATACCAAATATATATATATATATATATATATATATATATATATATATATATATCTTCTTAGAGTGACACGGAAATGTAGAGAAACATCGAGAGGATGCACTTCCTCTTTTGACTGCACCATGAAAATCTGCAAGTGATCAGAGAGAGCAGTGAGCAGATGGCCAGGTGCCCCTGTCTGACAGCCACATTCTCTTGCATCCCTGGACTGTGCTGGTCACAGATTTAAAGTCCTCCCTTCTACCCTTGGCTTTGTAATGTGGTCACTGTTAATGCATTTGAGTGCTGGCCTTTTAAACTTGGAGAAAGATAAAATAGAATATTTCATGTTTTAGCACTTGTAAAAATGTTAAAGACTGAAGCGTAAAAACATTCCAGATGAAAGTAAAGAAACGATATCTAAAGAGAACCATAAAAAAGAACAGATCTTGAGGCATACCTCTTTTTTTAAGTCTTAAGTCAATTATATGTTATGCCCATCTCTTCATATTTCAAAAGCTCCGAAATGATAAGAATATATAATTTGATGCATTTGAAACACCAAAGGTCTATAATTTATGATTTAATATGATGTCAAAATGTGACACCTCACCAAAATAGCAAAATGTCTTTATGTGAGGTTAATTCAGTACACCCAGGGAGGAGAAGTTTTGAAACGCATTTGCAGAACCTGTCTTATTACAGAAGTCCCCTCCGAATTCCTGACCTGCCAGCTCTGTCCTTCCCAGTCATACTGGAGACGTCTGCACTTCATTTTTTGAGTATGTCTCAAATCAATGACATTAAACTGAAAATAAAACCCTTGGGCAACTCTTGCTTAAAGTCCCAAACTCTCAATGCGGCCAATGACACCCACACATTTAAAAACTCCCTTGTCATGGGTGCCACGTTTAAATATTTTCTTTCAGAATCATTTCTTATAAATTAAATTACTTTTTCTAGTACATATATTTATATTTTTCACAAAATGATTTCTGCTATGTTTATGTAACTTCCTATTTGGTGAAATCTAATGTGCTTGTAACACTAACTACCAAGCCCACCAACACTTCTAAAAGTATCTAATACTAGAATGTATGTCCAAAAGAATATAACAACATGTTCAGTTTCTTTCATAATCAGGTCTTGATGACTAAGTAATGACTTATCTTTATGACTTTAGAATATTTATACTGTGTCCTGATACATGATATATAAATGGCTATAAATGTTCAACACGTGTTTTATTGATATGCCACTTTGCTTACTCTGCTTCCTAAAACCTTTTGTGTTAAGGTCAAATACTATCCCAGGGCCTAGTGCCTCACACGTGCATCTGAAATACAAAGCATCATCCAGTAGGTGTATGTATGCACTGTGATAAAAAAAATACTGCAAGATGTTAATACACCTGGGTGATTCTGTGGAGACTGACAACATAACCACAGAAAAGTGGGAATCTTAACATTTCAAAATAGCACAGTCCACAGATGCCTGAAATGCCACACAGATGTAGCAACCTTTCCCATGCCAATGAGCATCGATTTTCATCTGAAAGAGCCAGCAGACCGAAACAGCACTTGTCGATGTGGCATTTTAATTTCCTCAGCGCATTACCTATGTGTTTTGGTAAAACGAGAGGCGCTCTGGTGACAAATGCGCTCCGCAGAGAGCAGCGCAGCTCCCTCTGCAGACAGCCCTGGACGCCGGGGCAGTGATGGCTGGTGCATCCCAGGCCCCCTGGCTCACAGCTTCCTGACTTAGGAAAGTCTCTTTTATCTCTTCAGGCTTCCTTTAACTTCTTCATCAAAGCCCCGGAGCAGCTTCCTAGCTCCAAGGCCACTGTGGACTGCAGACCCTCTGCAGCGGAGGTGCAGATGGTCCACAGGGCACCCACACAGGGAAAGCCCAGAACCGCTCTGGCAAGGGGACGTTCAGGGTGTGCACAGGTGTTCTGAGCTAACAGAAACTCTTCTTCCTTTTTCTCTTTTTTTTTTCTGATAAATATAAATTTCTCCTGGTATTTTGTGAAATTGGCCCAAGATCCTTTCTGTTTCTGCTTTAATGAAGTCTGCTTTCTCTCCCAACTTCCAGCAAAACACACTGACCTCCCTTTCTTGAACCCTGTGGCCAGAAACAGCTTGCAGCGGTCCTTGGGTGCTCCAGAGGATTGAGGAGGAAGCGGGTCCAGCTGATGGGGGGCTTTCAGGTCTCCATCTCATTTCTCATGTGTTTAGAGCTTCTTAGGACTGATTTCCCACTCCCAGAAAAGATTTCACTCCTGAAATCTTTCAAAATGCATCTCCCTGCTTCTGACCCAAGCAAGAGCTGCATCTGGGGCAAAACAACAACCACAGCAGGGCCTCGTCCTGCTGGGCCTGCCAGACCTGGGCTTCTGGCAGCAGTCAGTCTGTGAACATGAAGCCTACTTCTGCTAATGAACTCAACAAATGGGGCTAGGAAACCTTGAGGTCTGAAACCAAACTTTACAACATTTGCAGAGAAAATCACTCCAGTGAGAGAGAAAACATCTGCTCCAGGAGTTGAGTGTTACTGTAGCCTAAGAAGCCAAGAAGATTTCCCAATAAAGGGCACAGCTTTGAGACACGGTGGAGCATTTGACAGCCCATGTCCATTTGTGTACACAGAATAGTTAGCAAACAAACAACCCCAGCCCCAAGTCCACCTCCAGTGCTGCTGGTAACCAGACCTTGGATTTCCTAGCAATATAAGATGGCGTTCTCAGCTAGAAAGACAATGAAAGCCATTTTCTGCCCTCACTGCGCAAGTCCTTTCCCTATGCAGGCGCCGAGTTTTGTACACAGTCACCTACATCCCTCATGTCCTCCAACTCTGGACAGCTTCTGAGATGGGCAATTGCCAGACAGATTCTTTCTCATCACTTCTGTACTAACAACAGTTCAGCAAACCTTCTGACTCCCAGACACGTCTCTCCCATCCTCTGAGATCCTCGCTGTTCATGTGGGATGTGTTCTCCTTTCTACAGCAAAATCAAAAAGTCACCTTGAACCTGGGTAACCTTTGGTTTGCAGAATTAACACAGTGGGACTAGGATGCCTATTTGTTTTTTAAAAAAAATTGTGTAAAGCGCTCTTTGCAGGAGACACTTCTGACCTCTGCTCAGAGACGCTCATCTGGGAGTAGAGTCTGGAAACTCCTCCTCAAGTGACTCAACAGCTTCTCCAAGGTGGAAATTTCAGACTCTGCGATTTGCCCCAGTCAGCACCTGTTTCCTACAGAGTGCTCCCTGGGCTGCTGTCACACTGGACCACTCAGGGCCACTGAAGCAGTCACCGCAGTGTCACACTTGCTTTCCTCATGCTCTGCCCTTGGGGGTAGTCAGTTCCTTTTTGTCCATTTAAGAAATTCACCGACCCATCAAACCACACTTTGAATGCCACTCTTTGTAACCATCCATGATGTGTAAGTGCGAAGTCATTGTCCCTTTCAGTCTGATAGTGTCTTCTAGCCTATCACACATTTTATATTTTATGTTAACTGATCAAACATATATGTATGTATAATATATAGAGAGATATAAAATCTTCTCTATTAAATTTCCAGTTTGCACAAAACTAAAAAGGCATCTTATGAGCCTTTATAACCCCTAAATTTTAAAACAAGCTCTTGATCTTTGAAAAGTTTAAAATGTTAATTTATGAACCTAGATACTATATCCAGTGTGAGTCCAGTGCTCTTTTCAAGATTAGGCAAGCATAGCTATCAGGCCATCACAGCTAGTACATACACTTGGATGAGCCTTCAAGAATTAAGTGTTTCTGTTAGCACGGCGCTTGTTCCCTTCGCAAGAGAGGGCCACTAAATTGCGTGAAACGACTTGGCTCTTGGAGTGGAAGCTAGGATACAGGCCGTAGCCTGCGTGGGTGCGGAGCAGACCCATCACGGGCACAAATCATCCCGGCTCATTCTAGAGAGGTAGCTTTTGATAGTGTGGTGGAAGAATCATCATGCTAAAGGATACAACGTCCGTGTTACGACATCAACATTTGGATTGCCCCTCATTGGTCCAGATTTTCCACCCATGGATCCAATTGGAACTTTGACTTTTTTTATTTAATATTTAGCATGCAAAACTCTGCATCGTATTAAGTGTTTTTATTTTTCCCAAGTAACAGCTACTGTTTTCAAACAGTACATCTGAAAATGTTTACCTGTCACTATGTGATTTATATCCATTTTATTATGAAATATAAAACAGAATATCCTTGCCTTCAGCTTCAGGGGGATAAGATTAATGATGTCCTGAATAAATCATTGCTGTGGCACAGGCTTGGACACATTTTCTTAAGTTGTGAGCTATCAAGCTTTGAACAAATATACTTATTTGTATGTGTCATTTGCCCACAGCAAATGATTACAGTGAACAATGACACCAAAGCTATAATTAAGTTGGGGGAAAATGACTGCTATATTCTGAAAAGAATATTGTAGATCTTGAAGGTCATTGGTCTGGAAGCACAAGCTCATGGCTTAAGGAAAGCCAAACAGAAGCATGTGAAAGCCAAGTATGTGATTTTACCTGTAATAATTATATTTTGGAAGAGTCAAAATTAAATTTTAGAAAACTTAAACTTGTTTCAGTGATTGCTTGTTTGTGTGCTTCTGGGTTTTCTCCACTGGACTAGGTAAACATATGCTAGTATTGCATATTTACATTAGGTTATGTATCTACTAGGATAATGCATTTCATGTACAGTAGATATTGAATTAAACTGGCTATAAATAATAAAAATATCATTTCTGCTGAAAGTTCTAGAAAAACATGAAAAAGGAGATCAAGAAAATCTTTGTGCTATGATATGGAAGAAAGCTGTGGGTTTAAACAACAAACTGATGAAATGTTCATTTAATATAAACCCACCAGAACATCCTTATCTGTGGATGAGAGGCTGGGGGTAGGCTTTGGATTCAAACATAGCTTGTAATCAGGCTACTTCAGGGTAGGGGTCTACCTGTGGACTTAAGGCTGCCAGCAACCTTGTTTTCTCATTATTTGGCTGTCCTTGTTGGATATTCGATGTAAAGAAGGAGTCAGTATAAATATCCAGAACAAGTAGATGTTTGAAATTCTAGCACAGCAAGCTAACATAAAACATAAGGAGCCACAAGGAGAATAGGACGGGCAATATTCTCTAACTATCTGCCAGTTCGGGAAGAGACATCAGACAGAGGAACTGAAACACACACCACACACTCAGGCCAAAGAGAATATCTTGCCGCTAGAGGACAGAAGCTGCACCTAAGAAACACTCCAAATGTGCTGCTGCTTGCTGCAGAAGCTTTAGGGAGGCTGCACTATCTGGCAGAATGCAGCTGGCTGTGGTGCCGCCAGGCATCGTGGGAAGTGAGGAGCATCTTCAGACCATGCTGCATCCCAGGTCCACAGTCCATCCCCATGGCAACAGCAACAGCCACTCAGGGAGGGCCTGCCCCACCTCCGCCCCCGCCCCTGCCCCGCCCCCGTCCCAGTCCTTCCATGACAGCCAGATCCTAACAGAACGGCTTCCAGCCCTTCAGGGCCACTTCAGTTTTCCTAACCCATTAATGATGTGAATACAGGAGAGAGGAACAAAACAAATACTTGAAATTCAAAGAATGAAATCGCACAAACATTCCTCATAGGAAAGCTGGTATGTTATAGTATCAGGTTAAATTGGTATTAAAGCAAATCAAAAGATGTGCTATCGCCGATGAAGAGGGACATTTCTAATGATGTCAGGGTCCCTGGCCCAGAGATCAGTGTGATGCAAGAAGCCTGTCCTCAAAGACTTTAGGGAAGCAACACGGAATTCAAAAATAAACATGGAGGTAATCCCGACACAGAGTGTTACAGCTTTCACGCTGAGTGCAAAGATTAAACCACCAGAAACCGTCAGTGGTTTCATTCCATTTGTATAAGATTGATTCTATTTATATAAGATGCACACATCACCAGAAGCAGATGCAGAGTGAGGCAGAGCTGCGAATGTGAACAGGTGACAGAGTCACTCTTCTAGACATGGGGATACTCTCTGGAGTGAGGAGAATGCTCGCAAGTTGGTTATGGTGCTGGTTGGACAGAAGGGTGGATGCAGGCAGCACAGTGAAGACACACATTTGAAAATGATGACACCTGAGGATGTGTGACTATATGACAATAAACATGTCATGAAACTATTTCCCTACAACAAAGCATAGGCGGCTGTTAAGTATGCCATTGATACTGAGTTCTTTAGGGTTAGACAGGAAGGTAATACATTTCCATTTCACATACACTAAATTAAGGTTGAATTTTATTTTTATGCAGGGTATGTTCACCTGGCTCATGGTGCCAACTTTCTGTCTTGCTGGACAGAAGCAACTGTGGATGTTCAGGAGCAGACCTTTTCTGTACCGGGACTTGAGCTCAGGACCTTGCACTTTCCAGGCAGGCTCTGTGCAGAATGTGGCTCCGTTAGCCATAGACACTCATAAATGTCATGTTCTCTTCATCTTACCATCTCACCTTTTCCTTCTTCTGCATGCATACAGAGAGACTTTGGAGAGTTACTACAAGATTTTTGTATGTTTTTAATGGAAGAATTTATATATTTCTGCAGGAAGAAAGTATGAAATTTAGAGACATAGAGGTATCATTGTGTATGCATATGAAGGCCAGCACTGACGACTGAAGAGCCAAATACATGATTGCAGTGGAAACAGG
>PVKN010041408.1:0-10559 GCA_004027915.1 Capromys pilorides
AAGCAAAAATTAGTTAGAGAAACCAGAACAAAGGCCAAACCATTAAGTTAATATTTGTTTATAAAGAAATGAAATGTGAATTTTCCATCTATTTCTTTAGCAAATCAATGAAGGAGGTGCCCAGGAAAGAGTCCACCTGACCAATAATTTGCACAAAGAATCTGAGAATATTGATGGAAAACCTAAGGTCTAAGGTGAACTCAGAGCATGACGCAGTTGCTTAGGAGTGAATGAATTTTTGTATTCATTGAAAAGCTATTGCTACCTTGGTGACCATAAGTTAACCCACTGTGATTGACATTGCTTGAATGACATTTTCTGGGTTGGTATCCACACACTAGAGCTTGCCCTTTGCCCTCAAGCACTGTCATGCCTACCGCTCACTGATTCACATGCTTGCTTGCTTAACACCTATGCTTCCTTCTCCAGCTGGTCGGTAAGCTCCCTGAGGTCAGGAACTGAGCCTGCAGTATTTACTGCTCTATCACCAGTGTCCTAGCTCATAGGCAAGGACTCATTCATTCATCATTTCCATCATGTGAGAGATAGAGGAGAGTACTGAGCTACAGGGAGAGTCAAAAATGTGTCCTAACTGCTAAGTAGCAGCAGCTGAAATTGTAACCTTGAGGATACCACATTCCTGTTCCGCCAAAATAAAACTCTTAAAAGCTGACTGACCTTTATGAGGTTGGACAGAAAAAGAACCCCAAGAAACACCACATGTTAAATGCCTGAGAGAAATGAACAAAAAAACAAAAGTGCCATGATCACTTGTCCTTGAATTTACAAGAATGTTTGTGTAAAATAGGAATTAGTAAATGTAGTAAGTAACGATAACAGTTTGCTCCTAAGTATGCTGTCGCATCCTGAGAGCTGGCTCAGTCCCACTTTGTGTCTATTGTCATAATAAGATGGTTGGTAACACCGTGTTTCCCTCACCAAAAGATGATCTGATTTGGACAATGAACTATTAGATAGTTTCCAAATATGGCTTAAAAGAAGATTTTATATTATTAGAACATTTTATCTTTTTAAAATTCCTGTATAATTGTTAGCAGTACATTATAATATTCCCCACTCTTGTGAAAAAATGCATGTTAAATGTTTTCCTGGTTAGTGGCAGAGCTGTGGCATGTCACTTAAACTCTATGCTTCTTAATGTGTTCTATAGGATAAATGATTGCCATGAGTAGCTAAGAAAAATGGAGAGAATTCCTAAGAGAAAGAGTCATCATCATAGGAAGCTTCTTATTTAATGTGCTTATACATATAAAACTGATTTATTGAGGGAGTTTCCTGTTCATTCAAAATCTCTTCCTTTCTGGACACTGCCCAAGCACAGGAATGAACAGATATGTGGTAGCATTTGACAGAGGAACCACTAGTAGAAGCAGGGATATGGATCATCAGCTCTGAGACCCTCAGAAAGTAGAATATATATTTCTGGTGATGAGTGAAACATTACTGGGTCATGAAATGATTTTCAGTACTACATGGGCACAGCATTCAAAATCACTGAACTGCTTAATAAGACTTTTCTATTTCCTTTTCAATTATAATTCCAATTCTTCCATCACTGCAGAGGGGAAAGCTTAGACTGGTGTCACTGTATACCATTCTCAAATGACCTAACCTCCCTTTCAGCCAAGTATGCAGTAAGTTCCAGCCAAGAGAAAGAAACTTTTTCAAGTTATCTAGATCTGATATCATTGCTACACTTTCATCAAATGTATCTTAACTTGAATCTACAATTTATAGTTGTGATAGCAATATATTTTTTAAAAATAGACATGGGCCAGACAGCTCAGCAGACTAAACAGCTGCTTAGGCAAGCTCAGGCACTGGGATTTGGTCCTGGAACCACATGCCTTGCCAGGTGCACTGCACCAGCCACCAAAACTGGAGGTGGTGGTGCATGCCTGTAATCCCAGCGCTGGGGAGCCTGAGACAGGAGGATCACTGTGAGTTCAAGCTGCATAGTGAGACCCTGTACCAAATATTAGGTAGGTAGTTAGTTAGATAGATAGATAGACAGACAGACAGACAGACAGACAGACAGACAGACAGACAGACAGACAGACAGACAGACAGGCAGGCAGGCAGGCAGGCAGGCAGGCAGACAGACAGACAGACAGACAGACAGACAGACAGACAGACAGACAGATAGATAGAGTAGGTGATTAAGTCAACTTTGAAAAACAAAGTTTATATCAAGAATTATCTTCACCGGAAATCAGTTGCTCCAAAGATGTCCATATCTGTAAGTTGATAGTAATTTGTTAGAGTAGCAATAGGAAACCAATGAAGGAGGATATGGGGCAGACAAAATCAGGTAAGTGAAAATTAAACGAATGACATCTGTAATACAGTTATTCTAGATGACTTCTAGAGCCCTTCCACTTCAGGGCACTCTGATAACACTCTATCACCCATCAGGACTCTGTTCCTGTCAATAGCTAATCTTGTGTTTCCTGTGTGTTCATAGATGCTCCCAAAGGAAACATTATTCATGGAGAACTGGACCTTGTTTGGAATAGTGCTTTACAGGAATACAGTGATGGAGATGTCTGTACAATGGTACTATTCACAATGTTGTCATTTTTACATGGATTACAATATAGTAGAGTTATCCATTTATTCCAAATTAGTGAATTTTATTATCTATAAAACAAATTGTTGGGGCTGGAGAGATAGCTCAGTAGAGTAAGTGTTTGCCTGGCAAATGCAAAGATCTGGGTTCAATCCCCAGCTTAAAAAAAAAAAAGTTTTTTTAAAAGTACAAGAATATATGCATTTTTTAGGCTACAGATTCTCTATGTCAGAAATCAAGAAATTTACTACATGATATGAAAATCAGAGTGTACCAACACATCAAAGGTTAAACCTAATGGAAAATATAGATCAGTGTTACATCATGGGAGAAAGGAAGTAGGCTTAGCCATTTGTTCCAAGTTGTTTTGTTTTCCTACTTTGAAAACTCACAGCCTACAAACTCATTTTTTGATTATATTATATTATACCTGACACATCTGGTTTATGCAGCAACTAACTGCTTTCCACCCGTCATTTTCTCCATTGACTTGATTACACAGGTTGTGATATGTGAAAACATCCTCAGCAAAGAAATAAGGGTTAATCAAGGACCAGAGAAATTGCATGCCCTCTACACTATGTGATTACACTGTGCACATGTAATCTGTAAACCAATAAAGCAGGACATGTCCAATTTGCCTTAAGCAACTGATGAGGCACATTGTACTCAGCTCATCTTATCTAAACAGAGGCATAAGCGTTGTGGCTTTCACCTCCAGGTAGAAGAGAGGATGAAGGCAGTGAGACGCCTCAGGTATAGCAATAAGGAAGTGCTCCAATTTGAGCTCAAACTTTAAAATTCAATCCAACACTACACTTGCTTGCCTTGACTAAGTTCATACTTTGCTTCACCTTGCTGTTCTCAGTCTCATCATCACTGAAGTGGGGGCAATAGCAGTCTTACAAATGAAGGACTGTTCATGCATCAAATTCAGCAAACAGTTACTGAGAGCTTTTGTTTGTTTGTTTGTTTTTAATGCTACCAGGAACCAAACTCAGGACCTTTTACTTGTCAGGCAGGAACTTCTGTTGCTGGAAATTGAGAACATATAACACCTAGGCTCTCTTCCAGATTTATGTGGGGAACATGGCCAAGAACCAAACAGTCCCTACCCTTTGGGAGACAGACAGAGAGTAAGCACACCATGTACACAACACCATGGTTAGATATGTGGGGAAGGATCAGGATAAGAAATGTATCAGTGCAGGGTTGTCAGCCTGAAATCCCAGCATTCTGCAAGGCCAAGACAGGAAGAGATAGCATTTGAGCCCAGCCTGGGCAGCTTAGCATGACTAAAGAAAATACATATTTTTTTTTTATTTTTAAAGAGAGTGCAAAATAATATTAAAGCAGAAAAATTACAAGTAACATAGAAGTTCACTTAACAAAGTAGTGTGAATTTCACAGTATTTGTTGTAATGCTTAGTGTTGTCTTCCAACCAGTTATTCATATTCTCAGATATATTCTGCAAAATTGGAAGAAGAATGAAAAAAGAAAAAAATTAAGTAAGATAAAATACAATTGATACTGGCAAAATATTTTTCAAAAGGTTACAAATGTAGCTCAGTGTAAAGGTCCTGGGTTCAATCCCTAGTTGGTTGGGGAGGTATCCTGGGAAGGCTGGGAGTGATATTTTTCTTTTATTTTTTTTCTTAGGTCCTAGGATTAGTTCTCAGAGTTTATGTTTGCCAAGCAGGCACTTGTGCCTGTTGAGCTGTATCCCTATCCTGGGAATGGTATGTGGCCCTGTACTGGTGGATACATTGAGTTAATGTGAGAACTTTAAAAGTTTAATTAAGTGGCTCAGCATGGAGCTAGAGTTCCTTGTAAACACCTCATTCTGTGCAGGAGGAGGTATGGACATCTTGTGAGTTCTACCCCAAACCTCCACTCTGAGCTAAATAAACTTTTCCTTCCTTAATTTTGAGTGTGGGTATTTTGTTCTAGCAACAAGTGAAAACTAGAGAAGGGGGGTTGTTGCTGTTGCTGTGACTGTGGCCCTGACCATGTGGATTGTGAAGCTTTGGGAATGGCTTATGGGAAGAGATAGAAGAAGTTCAGAGATGTCACCGGAAAGAAGCACTGGAATATTTTCAAATGTTCTGTATGGGAGAATGTGGTCAGAGCTCAGAAGACCAGAATGCTGATAGAAATCTTACCTCCAAAGACCAGGCTGGGGAGGTCTCTTCCGGAAAGAAGGACTGCATTGATGGTTAGACTCCAGATAATGTGTATTATGGCTTGGCAGAAAGTTTGTCTGCATTTTGCTTGTGTCCAGAGATTTTGCTTGAGAGTGAGATTAAGCACATCAGACCGGTTAACCTTGAAAAATAAATTTCAATGCAGTCAAATGTTGAGGTAGTGACATGGCTATTGTTTTGGGGGTTTAAGTGTGATTTATGTTGAGAACCAAGAGCAAAGCGCTTAACAGGATGATTTAAAATGTTATGAGTTTAGCCAGAAAGAAAGCCAGGAAGGATATGGACTTCAAAAATAGAGCTAAGATCTCCATTACTCAGGAGGAGCATGAAAGTGAAGAGATGTTCTAAGGGCATCACAGGAGGCAGCAGGTCATTGCCCTTTTCAGCCTCAACTGCAAGGGTGAAAAACTTTGCTTTGAAGAGAAAGCCACAGAGCACCATGTTCTAGAATGGAGGCAGAGACTACACTGGGTTTCAGAATGGTGGTAGCATAGTGAATTTGTTCTTCAGAATCAGCCAGAGTGCTCAGTGATCCAGGAATTCAATACCTACAGCCAAGAGAAAATAAAACTGAGCTACTGCTCCAGCTGGCAGCAGAACTTCACAATATCCATGTGGCATTAGTTTTAGGTGCATACAGAATGCAGGAGTTCTGAGGTTAAAAATGCTTCCAGCTAGATTTTAGAAGACCTGGAAGGCCAGGCAGTGTGTCCTCCCATGAGTAGTATGTAAAGATGTTAGCCTATTGAGTGGAAATTCCAGAAGTTTGGAAAATCCAGGAACATATTTTGTATAAGAAAAGCTCCAAGCAGGGAGCAAAGCCAGCCTCAGAGAAAAGTCTTGGGAGCTATAACCAGCAGAAGTGTCCTAGAGGTGGAGCCAGATAGAACTCACAATTTGACACAGATTGCCTTGGATGTTGAACATGAAACTACAGGACTTAACGGTTTCCATGTGGGATTTGGGACTTGTTTTCATCCCTATTCTTTGTATCCTGCTGTTTGTACCTTTTGGAATGGTAACTTTTTCTTGTGACATTAAATATTGGAAGTGTTTAACTTGGGACTCAGACTTCTCAGAAATGCTGAAACTGGTGGGACTTAGGAAACTCTTGAAGATAGACAAGATGCCTTTTGCATAAAGGGATGTCTATAAATCTTTGGGGGGCTCAAGGGCAGAATGTTATAGTTCTAATGTAATGCAATGTTGGTTGACTTAATCCTGGTTCTTAAGGATTGTTAAAGCTGTGTTTTATATGAAATATTAAGAATAAGCATGTCTTTGTATCAGGAAACTGGCTTAAAGAAATGTGTCTGATTGTCAAATTGAGAAGGGGTGTACTGTACTGGTTGATAAATTGTGTCAACTTGAGAAGTTTAGAAGTTTAATTAAACGACTCAGCAGGGAGTCAGGGTTTTCAAAATATCCTCATCTGGTGCAAGAGGAGGGCATGGACATTGTGTGAGTTCTACACCCCCCCACCCCAGGGTAATCTGCTTAGAATATAAGGAAAGGAGAGAGGCAGCCCTTTGCTCTTTGCCATTTTCTGCTGTAAGGAAGCGATGCTCTCTTCCATGTGCTTCTCTGTCTGGGAGTCAATGGACTATGGTTTCAAACATCCACTGAGAGCTAACTAAATCTTTCCTTCCTTATTTTGATGTGTTGGGTATTTTGCCTCAGCAACAAGTGAAAAGTGGCTGAGATCGTCAGGGAAAGCCCTCCTGGAGATTATGGAGCAGAGAGCTGAAGAGGTGAGACACAGCCAACAGACGTTTGGGGGTGATACAGGAAGAGAGGCACAGGCATGAGACCTAAGCAAGAAAGTAGCAGAATTATCCAGGGAAGGGTGGGTACCTACAGCTCCAGAACCAGAGGCCAGAGGCCATGAGATGGGGGAGATCATGACAGAGAAATGAGGGAATCTTGGAGATTGCACCCACCTTTATTTGGTGGCTTTTAACTAATTTATGTTCAGGTGTGATGGCACATGTTTGTAATCCCAGCTCTGGAGATGCTGAGCCAGGTGGATCACAGTGAGTCTCAAGCCAGCCTGAGCTTTAGAGTGAGTTCAAAGTCAGCTTGACCTGTATAGGGTCAAAAAGACAGAAAGAATTTTTTTTTTTTTTTATTAAGGATCAGGGTTATCATTCAGTGTCACAGTATTTGCCTGGCAAGTGCCAGGTCTTGAGTTTAATTCCAGGTACAAAAACATGGATGACATACAAAATTAATTTTGGTTGTTTGGAAACAATCTTTTACATATCTGAGACTGGCCTCAAACAAGGCTATACTCCAGTCTCAGGCTCCCAAATGTTGGGATTACAGGTGTTTGCCTGGCCATTTTTAAAAGTTTAGTCTATTTTTTGATGTTACTAAGGATTGAACCAGGGAGCTTTTAGAATGATTTATTTATTAGTTTGTCTTTTTTTCCTTGGGGGATATTTATTACTTTTTAATCTTGAGACAGGGTCTCACTATGCTGCCAAATGACCAAGCCTGGGCTTGAATTGCCATGCTCTTGCCTCCACCTGCCGAGTTCTGGGATTACTGGTATGAGTCTTGGAGTTCAGTACTCAATTTGGTTTTTCTGTGCTAAAAGAGTGATGTAATCTCAAATTTGATATGGCTGGGTGTGGTGGTGCACCCTTGCAATGCCATCACTCAGGAGGCTGAGACAGGAGGATCACTGTCAGCTTGGGCTACATAATAAGTTCAAGGTCAGCTTAAACTGCACAATGAGATCCTGTCTCCAAAAAAAAAAAAGAATTTACCAATTAATTTATTAATCATAAATAAATAACAAAAATGTCATACTGTATAACCAGAGGACCTTTTTTATAAAATGTTTTTGCATCTCGTTTGGGTGAATATATTTATTTCAAACAAAGTCATGGTAATGCTAATGTCACTGAAATAGTACCTGAGAGCAGATTTGAGTAGAACAGGCTGTAATTCATTGTGGCTCTGAAGGAGTGGAGTAGCTAGAAGAATTCGAAAACTGCCTGCCACAAATTGGTTAGAGAAACTGGGCGTGGTGGCACACACCTGTAATCCCAGCACTTGGGAAGCTGAGACAGGAGGATCAGTGTGAGTTTGAGACAAGCTTGGCTACAAAAGTGAGCTCAAGGCCAGCCTGAACTATATAGCAAGACACTGTCTCAAAAAGACTAAATAAATAAATAAATAAATAAATAAATAAATAAATAAATAAAATAAAGCAACAACAGAAAAACAAATTGGTCAGACAAGTGTCAGCCAGGCAGTGGTTAAGAAACTGGAGATCACTCCTTCCGTGGCACAGATTGTGAGAAGAGTGGAAATCAGATTTCCTCCCATTTGAAAAAAACCTTATAGCAACCAATTTGCACCTCAGTTTTAAGAAGAAAATGTCATACTCATGGGTGCTTTGGGCTGGCGTCCTGGTGAACAGCATGGGAAGGTGCAGAGGCTAGTCCCTTCCTCCCATGCTGCTGAGATCCAGGAGAATGGTGCACAACGGCTCAGACTGCAGGAATGTCAGCCACACAGTAGAGCCCCCAGGCTGGGTGCGCACAATGGCCAGGAGGGATGAGCAGCGAGAAACTGGCAGAAGCAGCAGTACCCATGCCAGCCAGCAGGTGTTAAGTTAGGAGAGCCAGCACTGTGCTTCAGAACAAAGACACAGAGTAGAAGCAGGCAGGTGGGGCATCCCTTTCTCTCTGTTCTTTTTTTCTTTTCTTTCCTTTGTCTTCTTTTCTTTTAATTTTTTTCTAAAGAGATGGGGAGAACACCAGCGACAGAAAACAAATCCCATCTCAAAATCCAGAGACCAAGTTCAGATAATCCCTTGCTTACTACTTCATTCTTTCTCTTCTGCCCCCTTCTATAATCTCCCAAAGCTTGCACATTCTTTTGTCCTGCAGTCTGGTTGCTACTTTTCTTTGTCTTTATTTAGAAAAATTATTTTTGTTTTATAACTATTTCTCTTAAATTTTCCCCATGAAATGGCAAAACTTCTCCAACAAGGGAAAACATTTGGCATACAATCTTCCAATTTACACTGAGTTCTGTTATTTAATTGTAGATTTTGCTCCCATGGTTAAAGATATAAAATTAATATTTCTTAGTGTGTCAGTTTCTAAAGTGTGTTTGATGCTATTGTTATTGCTAATTATACTACTTTAGCTAGGATGTCATATTTGTTTTTATCGATTTCTGTTACATGTATAACAATATTGAAAAGTTCTATGGTAATGACCTTACCACATCCCAACACTAAAGGACAAATTAAGTGAACAGGTAGGATCTTGGGACAGACACAAATCAAGAACATCCTACACATGGAATAAATGAGGCCTTGATACTAGTGATAGAGCTACCTACTACAAAAACTTACAAGGATCAACACAGCAAAAAAAATCTTTAAAGATAGAAAACGAAGAAGGAAAATTTAATCTCAGACCTCTAGCCCACCCAGAATAAGTCTAGGAGACTATGAGATGGAGGAAAATGGAAGACACATATCTGACATTTCTGAAATGATATCAACTGGAGTAAAGAAACAAATCAATATTGTTTTAGAGGAAATTACATCAGAAATAATCTCTCAGGGCTTGGGATTGTAGCTCAGTGGCATAACACTTGCCTGGAAAGAGCATGGTCCTGAGTTTGACTTCTAATGCAGAAAAAGGAAGAGCCTTTCAGACAGAAAAAGAGATGGAATAATTTATAAAGAAATTTCTGAGCAACACAAGAGTAGATAGATGATGATAGAGAGGATAGAAACCATGACTGATCAATACAGGAAAGAAATAGAATACATGAAATGGATTCAAACAGATATCTATGATGTTAAAAATCCATTGAAAGCTGGCAAAACACTTGAAAGAAACTGAAGACAAACTTAAAAACAGGATCTTGGCTAGAAATTAAGAAATGAAAGATCTCTTGAAAAATACAAAAGATCAGGGAATAATAACTGAACAGCTGCAAGATGATGAAAATAAAAACAATATAATAACGATAGATGTCAGGAAAAAAACAGACGTCAACACAACTGAAATAAATAAACTATTTGCAGAAGTAATAGCAGAAAATTTTCCAAATATGGAGGAAGAAATTGACATACAGATAACTAAACTATATATAACTCCAATGAGCCCATCGGAATCACAGCAGACTTCTCAACACAAACCATTAAATAGAGCTTGGAATGAAATATTTCAAGTCCTGAAAGAAAACAACTTCTAATCTAGATTGATGTACTCTGCAAAATTATCATTCAAAATTAATGGAGAGGATCACCCACGCTGACTTACCCGGGCCTGAGCCCAGGTAGGACCTGGCAACCGGCCGGCACTCCCTCAGCACCAGCCACTGGAGCTCAGCCCCTGCCCACCCACAATGACCAACCAGGGCCTGCGACAAGGCAGGACCTCCACTGGCATGCATCCCCATGCCATCAGCCACTGGAACTCCAACCCTGCCTGCCCACAATCACCATCTGGGCCTGTGCCCAGTTGCAGCAGGAAGAAGCTGACCACTTCAGCTAGACCAAGCCAGGAACATCTAGAAGGGATCAAGACTGGTGGATCCAGACCCAAATTTATACAGGTGCTAACAGCATAACTTCACCAGAGTGCAGAGGTCATACAAAATGACAATGAGAAGGAGCAAGTTGCAATTTCAGGTCCTGAGTCCACCTGGAACAAATACAGGAGACAGTACCATTGTAGAAAACGTGAATCAGGCAGCTGAAATCTCTGCATTGGTAGCATCTGAGGTA
>PVKN010041409.1:0-10559 GCA_004027915.1 Capromys pilorides
ATCTCTTTTGTTTAACTCTCAGTATTTAACTATTGATCCATTTATGTGTGGATTGTTTATTTATGTACCTGCTGGTCTATATGATTTTTTCTCAATTATCAAATACTTCCTCTATACTATCAGAACTGTCTAACTTCTGCTGTACCCATTCAAGCACATTTTTACTACTTCAGGTGCTCTGCTTGAATGAACGAGGTCCTTATTGAACAGAATTCAGAACAACATCTGTTGTGGATACGACTTCAGCTAATAAATTCCTTCATTAATACTTTTTCATTGTATTGTATATCCAAGTAGTGTCATGTGGTTGGAATTGTTGATGTAGAGCTATGATGTTATCTTGGGCATTAGGTCCATATTTCATTGAGGCGGCAGTGAATTCTTTTCTTGTTGACTTGCCAATAGTTTGTTCTTCTGCCTCCTATCTGAAGACATCAGCATGTCTACAAGAAATCACGCAGGTCCTCGAGGGACAGCTTCACAGAATTTGAACATCCCATAGGACTACAGACAGCAGCACTCATGTGGGCTGCAGAGGGCAGGCTGGGCTGGAGCCTGGTTGAGCTACATAATAAGTGTTCTTGGTCATCAATTTTTTTAGCCTTTATAAGTCAGAAAGTCCAGAGCATAAAAGTTTTTGGTATTTTGATGGAGAGAAGCTTCAACAAGAATGGTAAGAAAACTGCATAATGATAAGTACTTCTTGATGGGCAGGTGAGATGGCTCAGCTGTCTAAAGTGCCTGCGTTGCAAAGTTTAGATCACCGCAGGGATGGTGACTAGATCCCAGGCACCACATGCTGCGCCAGTCCAACCCCCAGGGCAGGCTGAGCCGGCCATAACACAAACAAATGAGGTTTAAGAAAATAAAATAAATTTAAAACAATAAACTCCCAACTTTCTCAACTTTGGCTGACAAGCTGGTTCCTCACACCAGTGTGCACCGTATGCCCCCTGGTGGTCTTCAGTGCCACTACAGGGAGGTTTTTGTCTGGGCTCACGTTTGCATGAGTCACTGTGTCTCTTGCACAGTAATATGTGGCTGTGTCCTCTGTGGTGACTGAGCTCAGCTGCAGAGAGAACTGGTTCTTCGCTGTGTCCATGGAGATGGAGATGCGGCTCTTGAGGGACGGGCTGTAGCTAGTGCCACCACTGTAGCTTATGTACCCCATCCACTCCAGGCTCTTTCCTAGGGGCTGACGGATCCAGTACCAGTAGTAGCTACTAGTAGTGATGGAGACACCAGAGACGGTGCAGGTGAGGGACAGGGTCTCTGATGGCTTCACCAAGCTGAGCCCAGATTCCTGGAGCTGTACCTGAGACAGGACGCCTGCAAACAAAGAAAAGCTTTCCATCAGCCATCTGCATTGAAAATGTTCCCATTGACTAATATCTGACTTGAGGGATACTCACCACGGGGACCTGCCATCAGGCAGAGGAGAAAGCCCACCAGCTTCATATTCTACACCACACTTTTGCCTTCTCCAGATATTAGTTGTGCTGGAGGAAGCAACTGTGAGCACAAACAACCCAAGAAGGAATTTTTATCTAAATTTGGAGGACAGATTTGCATGTGGGAGGTCCTTGTACTTGGTGATCATTGACACTGAGCCCAAGGACTTTCTGGTGTTCATGCTTTGAGAAGAATATCTTTTCCTGACTCAAATAGGCTTTAAGTTTCTAGTCAGTGAGAAGCTGACTTCATCGGAGTGGTGGAGGCAGAGCAAAGATGACTGACCTTCCTGCTTCCAGATCACCTTCCTCAAATATCCTCTCTCTTCTTTTGCCTGAACCAGACTTCTCTGTCCACCGGTGCTCTTCTTATTCAGGACAATAAGAGCACCATTGCTTCTATGTCTTCGCAATCTCTTTCCTCTGGATCTCTTATGGCTGCTTCAGAGCTTGCTTCACCATGGCTATTAGAGTCAGGAGAGGTCCACTGCCTCCTGGTGTAAGACATCCTGGGATTCAAGTCCTACCGGACCAAACCGAGGAGAGACTGGAAATAGGGATGTGTTCCGTGTTTACCTTACAGAAATGTTTCTAATTCTTGGGGAAGAGGAGGCCATCTGTGTTCCCTGACCTGCCCTCGAATGACCTGGTAAAGACCCTGGGAGCTCATTCCCCATCTAGATTCAGCTTTCTCTCTTGTTTTCTGGAGATTATTCTTAAATTTGAAATGTTTATCTAATTGTCATCATCCCTTTCTGAACAATTACACATTGTGAACCCTATGGACCTGATGACTATATCCTTAAAAAAAATAAAACTTAATTTCAATTTTCCACCCATATTTTAGCCTGTGTTATCCAGTTCTTTATTATTTTTGTTCCCTCGAGAGGTGCAGACACCTCGTGCTGCCTGCAGAGTGGGTCTGGAATGACATTTGGAGCAGAGGATCAAACCAAGGTGCCCTGTGCCTGACTCGCTTTAGCCAAGCAGGTGTTGAAAGAATTGAGCTACCCCGCAAGGTTCCCTGGGTCTTTATTATTTTTGTTTTACTGAGGATTCAATGAACTGTTTTCACTCCAATGCAGTGAGGATTTTTCATGATTTTTTTGCTACTCAGTTCCTCAACAAAATGTTAACACCTTTATTAAGGAATAATGGACACACAGCATCTTCCAGTGCTATTAATTAGGTCTCCTTGAATGACTCCTGTGTGAGCTGACACACTTATCTATTTGTCATTGAATCATGAAGCCAGGGTTGAGACCTCATGAGTAATTCAGCGTGAAGAGCAGAGTCCACCTCCATCCCGCTTACTTGGGGACCCTGAGCACTGGACTGCACACCCTGACCTGCAGTGTGGAGAGCTGTGAATGCTGGGTGCAGGAGCCACACTGCTGGGGCCTTCTCAGCAGGGAGGTGTGAGTGCCCAGTATCATTACCATGGCCATTAGTGCTGTTTGTCACCTTTGGAAACAAAAGTGGCAGAGAAACCCTCATGTGTAATCCACAGGACACTTTGTCTGCTGTGCTATTGGGTCACACCTGTGAGTAGGAGGGTTCCCTGCCCTTCAGCTCAGAGTCCTTGCAATTCATCCTTTGATTTGTATCCATCTCATCTGAATTTTTTTTTAGCAATATCAGTGTTCCTGGACAGAGACTTGAATCTTCCCTGTTGTCCTCTGATCACCATTATCTGTTGCAATTAGATTTTTATGTTTTATCACTATGGGTTTGCAGGATATAATTACATTCATCATGTGTAGTCAGCAACAGTACATAGCACAGCTTGCTGTTCCACCCCCTTCTTTTCTTCCCCTCCCCCAATCTAATACTCATCACGTGGCCTGAACACAGGGAACACTTAAGTCAACAGTAGGAGGGAGAAATAGATTAATGGGTTGCACAGGAACACTGTGGGTAAGATCTGCACAAGTGGGTGGAGCTCTTCTGTGTCTAAGGAGAACAGTGTCTGAGCTCTGAACTCAGACAGTAGGTGAGTTTGTTCCATTCTAAGTGGTCACTGTTTCTGATCTTTTGTGCTGGAAGCCTCTTCCTCCCAGATCTGAGATCACATAGGAAGATTCTCCTTCACCCAGAATTCTGATCTCTATTCTGAGTTACAGCACACTGATGGATTTTTAGGAAGACATATGTATCCTACAGAAAGAAGAATACAATAGAGTGTTGCATACGCTCCTGTGGTGGGGAGGTGGTCACAGGCTCTCCTTGGAAGGTCTTGGAGCATTTGCTCACTAAGGTTAGGATAGTGCATGTTTAACTTGGGGATTTTATTATTGATAACAATTGTCTATACTGTATTTCATGTTACAATGCTGGTGGAAAGAACCCAAAATTTGGCTAGTCAGACAATTCAGCAAATTAAAGTACTTGCTTGCGCAGATGCAGGCATTGGGGTTTGATCCCCCGCCCCATGAACCTCTGTGTCTTGCAGCCCCATCCTCAGGGTGCAGTGAGACATCAACTGAAAATGGTAGTGTTGGTGTGCCTGTAGTTCCAGTAAACACAGCCTGGGGAGGCTGAAAACAACAGAATCCGTATGTGTCTGATCTGTGTAGAGAGACCCTGTAGATCCTGTGCTAAACATATAAAAGAATTAAGAAACACAAACTAATAAACATCGACACAGGGAGAAGAGTAAAATGTGAGTGAAATACCTGGAGGGTATCCGGGATGAGCCAGCTGATAACCAGGTATTGTGGTTGTCGTAGATCTCATGCTGAAGAAGGAGACATGTTCAGCTGATGGATTTTTCCCTCCATGAAGAGTTAGGGATGTAAACTGGGAGTGGAAGGTGAATGTTGTGAAACACATTTAAGATCCAGTGAGGCACTTGATAGCAGTTATGTAAAGAGTGCCATGACACAATACCACAGAAGAGCAGCAGCACTGCTGATGAGTACTGGGTCAGGCATGTCTGATGAGGGGCACACCCAGGAGCTCCACGTGCCTCCTGTTTCCATTTATAGTGTTCTTTGAAGTACAGTTTAGGACATGAACGCTGAAAAACTCCATCACACTTATTTTCTTCAGTGACGATATAGGTAAAGTTTAGGAAATATTATACATAGATTGTGGAAAATATGTAACTGGATTTTGCTGATTTCTAATCTAGGAGAAAGATATTACATGAGCCATAAGCAGTTCCACTGTGTCTAGTTACCTATTGCTATGAAGCTGCTTCAAGGCGCTGTGAAGGAGCACCAGGAGTGGTCTCCTAGATTGCCCTATATTATGTCTTAGGGACAATTCTATTAAAAATTTATTTCCAAGTCAAGACAATAGGATGAGACAGAGGATATGGAAACCCTGAGCACAGTCAGGCAGATGGTGGACCAGAGGTTACGAACGCTGTCCTGTCCTCTGCTGTGTCTCCTCCCTGGCTTCACTGAGTTCTTCTGAGACGGACCTGCTCCTGTTAGGCCTTCGCTGAGATCTTCTTTCATTCTCTCCCTTGGACTGACAGCAGGACAACGTCAGATCCTCTGCTCCATATGATTTCCTGTCCTTTTGCCCATCACAAGGACAGTCCTCGAACTGGGCTCATTTTCTCCCGACACCTGCTCCTTCCTGAAGGTTGTGAATTGCTTTTAATTTCTTTCTCATGTGAACAATTTAGAATTTGTCCTGCCATCCGTGGAGGATGGAAGGATGCACGGCCTGTCTTCTGTTTTTAGGAGAAGACTGGTCTGCTATATTAGGTCATTTTCTAGAATGAGCTCCCTGACTGTCTTCCTTCAGAAGCAGGGTCTCAGTGCCTTTGTCAGGGATCAGTCTTCCTTTCCCTTAGCAGAGCCTTGCACGATCTTTGTGAATCTTCCTCCTTGCATGATGTTTGTGAAGCTTCTGGTGGCTGAGAACAGTGTGGCTCCAAGGAGCAAAATGTGAAACCACATCCTGGACCTCTCCTGCCCTCCAACCCTCCCCCTCAGACCCCCCTCCACTGTGCACCTGTGACTTCTTCTGCACCAGGAAGCAGTGCTCACCTGGGATCTGGACCTTCCTGTCTCTCCAGGTTTCTTTGGCATCACTGAATCTGCAATTCTTTCTTCTGATGGGCCTGTAAAAATATCATGATGTAAATTATTTCCACATCATAGTAGATGTGCATCTGTAGGTGAAGATTATCAATGTCTTAAATATTTATTTATTTACTTATTGAACACAGGGTCTTGCTACACAACTGAGACTTGTAGTGATCCTCTTATCTGAGCCTCCCTAACACTGGGATTACAGGCATGCCCTACCATGCCTAGTTTAGGGCAGGAATGGCATGCAGTACCAGGCATCGAACTCAGGTCCTTGTGCTTGCCAGGCAGGCAGTTTGACTGCTGAGTTATCTCCCCACACTCATTGTCTTAGAGGTGGCAAAAAAACCAAGAAACACTCTCAGTGGCTAAATATGAACTCCTACTAAAGTCAAGCTTCCAGGATCACTGTCTGAATATTACATTTGCACAGTCAGGACTGAACACAGAATAACAGAGGAGAAGGAAACAGAAGAAAACCTGTGAAATATTTCAGATTTCTCAGGCGTGTTCTGGTAGGTGTAGTTCATAAGGTGCAATGGAGGAGATCAGGCTACACCTAATGAGGTCATAAACTCGAAGACGTCCACGTCATGGATGGGAAACCACAGAAGCACCTGAGAATCACGTCAGCTGCATGAGCTTGCAGCCTTTATATGCAGGACTCAGCAGTGATGGTGCTGGTGCAGTGAGGGGCAGAGCAGGAGAGATGTGGAGGTGCGTTTGGCTTCCCTGAAGGAGTGAGACTGTGCTGTCCTCAGTCTGATCTGAGAGATGGGGGTCTCTGTGTGTGACTGTCACCTCAGCTCTGGTTTCAGGGCACATTTTTGTGCATACAAATGATTTTGTGCTATTCCCTATGTGTCACAGGACCAAAAACAGCGACAACAGCAATTCTACTACTAATCACAGGCCTATATATGATTGTTTGAGATAAATTTAAAAATATATATGTGACTGCTAAATACTGAATTAACTGAGGTGAAATAAAATGTATAAATGCAGAATTATGGGAATTTGTTGAGAAAAAACTAACTTTATGAATACAGAGCTTTTGATCTTATTACCTAATGATAGTTTGACCTTGCTGATAGAAACTCTGAACCCACTCACGCTTTCCATGTCTGTTTTTCAAGGAGCTAACTGACGCACATGAGTAGATTTTCTCCATTTTTCCATACATTATAGGAGAAAAACAAGAACACATGTTCTTTTCGCAAGAGGGAAATGTGATATTCTGAGATGATAAGGCTTTTAGCAGATTTCTGTTGTCTAGCTGTGTGTCAGAGAATATATATACATATATATATATATATATATATATATGTATATATATATGTTTGTGTGTATATAAATATATATATATATATATGTATATATATTGTCTTTTTGAGACAGGTTCGCACTGTGCAGTTCAGGCTGGCCTTGAGCTCACTTTTGTAGCCCAGGCTGGTTTCAAATTCACATCAATCCTCATGCCTCAGCCTTCCAAGTGCTGGGATTACAGGCCTGCACCACCATGCTCAGCTGAGATTGAATATTTTAATGTTCACCAATTAAAACAGCCTTGGCTTTCTGCCATAAAATTGATAGATTTCTATAGAAGTCCCCATTCTCTAGTGTTTTCCAAATGTAGCTCTGTGGAAGTCCTTTTCATCAGAAGAATCCCTCACAATGAGGGACTGGAGAGATACTGGAGTGGCATAAGCATCTTCCTGCCAAGCTCTAGTTCCCACGTTTCATCCTCAGTACAAAAAATGAAAAGAAAAAAAGAAACAAGCAAATAGAAAAACAAAAACAAAACAGGAATCTCTCAATGAGGTGAATGGGGCTGTGTTCCGTTCTCTACCTTCCCTCACTGACACTATCTCAATCCCAGTCATGGGAACCAGTGATAGAACGACTTAGTAAAAGAAAATCCGAGCATTATGAAGTGTGGTAAATATTTCTATCACTCTACAATGAATTTATTTATTCGAGAAATACTTATCATTATGCAGTGTTCTTCCCATTCATGTTGAAGCTTCTCTCCATCAAAACACCAAAAATTTTATGCTCTGGACTTCATGACTTATAACATAAAGACTAGAAAATTGGTGTCCAAGAACACTTATTATGTAGCTCAACCAGGCTCCAGCCCAGCCTGCCCTCTGCAGCCCTCATGAGTGTTGCTGTCTGTACTACTATGGGATGTTCAATTTCTGTGAAGCTGTCCCTCGAGGAACTGCATGGTTTCTTGTAGACATGCTGATATCTTCAGATAGGAGGCAGAAGAACAAACTATTGGCAAGTCAACAGGAAAAGAAATCACTGCCATCTCAATGAAATACGGACCTAATACCCAAGATAACATCATAGTTCTACATCAACAATTCCAGCTACATTTAACTACTTGGACATACAATACAAAGAAAAAGTATTAATGAAGGAATTTATTAGATGAAGACATATCCACAGGGGACGTTGTTCTGAATTCTGTTCAACAACTACCTCATTCATTCAAGCAGAGCACCTGCAGTAGTAAAAATGTGCTGGAATGGGCACAGCGGAAGTTAGACAGCTCTGATATTATAGAGGAAGTATTTGATAATAAAGAAAAAATGATCTAGACTAATAGGTACATAAATAAAAAATCCACACAGAAATGGATCAACAGTTAAATACTGAGAGCTAAACAAATGAAATTACTTAGTGAGTTATATTTCTGCTTACCAAATTCAAGTATGTTGAAAACAAAAGCATTCTAACAGCTCCTGTGCTTGATGTGTGTAGGAAGCCCCTCCTGTCCTTTTCAGGTACAAGAAGTCTATATTTGTAATCCCAAAACTATGTTATTGGAATCCAACTAAGGTAATTCCAATCTATCACTCCTAGTGCAACACAGTGCAAAACTAATGACACTAAAGCATATTTATAATTATGGGGAGCCAAGGAGCCCTAAGTCGAGCCACGAAGATGGCCTTCCTGAACAAAGAGGCCAACCCAGGGCTGCATCATGGTTTTATTCAGTTGTGAAGGAGGAGTGGCTTCCGAATTGTGAGAAGTAGGTGAGAACTGTGAGTTGGGCTATGTAGGTGGCCTGCATTTACCTCTGTCACATGCAGAGAGAAAGACATGTGGAAATAATAATTTGCATTATACTGTAGAGGGAGCATGTAATGTTTTGGGGCCTGGTGCTTTCGCTCTGATATGTAATCTCTTAATCCTCAGGAAGTCAAATCCTCTATCTCAAGGCTGGATCCCATTAAACAGTGTAGAGCACTGGCTCTTCATCCTGTCTCCACCCAGCATTTCCTAAAGGGCAGCAGGTGTGTCTTATCAGGTAAGCAGGAGGGCCATCTTCAAATGCTACCACCAACACCCCTTGGCTACACCAATATGCATTGCTTAAAGCCAATTGAAGGAATAAGGAAAATGCTAGCTAGATCTGTACAGGGCAAACAAGGAGATAGGGTTTGGCTCAGCCAAAATGGAGATGATCACTCCTCATTCTAGGAGAGCTGCTCAAAATAAGGTTTCGATGGACGTAATGAGCTCCTGCCGGTTGAGGGAACAAAGAAAGAAGGCAGGAGCTGTGCTGCCATCACACTGGGCATTGAAGGACCAGGGACAGAGAAGAGGAGGTGAACTGGGCTGGGATGCTGGAAGGGAAAGGGGCAGCGCAGGAAAGGGCCTCTGATATCAGGAAGAAGGGATCTCCCTATGACAACTCCCCTTTGGTCAGAGTTAAAATCAACTTAATCAGAAGATAATTTGTTCTACAGGGTACAGAAAGCATAAGAGCAACTTTGTCTTGCTCTTTCTCCTCATATAAAGTAATCTTCATGTACAAATCATGATTTAAGTTCCAGGTTCAAATTAATCTCTTAGCCTATGGGAGCTCTCAGTCCTCTGCTGAGACTGGTCTGGAGGCAGTAGAGCTTTGGCTTAGAAAATTAGCTCTCTGGGGCTTTTCCTATGCCTGGAGACAGCTTCCTGTGGTGAGCAACAACAAGGACCCATGGACCAAGGGAAAAATGAAAGTGGGTGACTGATGTGCACTAATGACCATTGGCCACAGGGGTAATGTCTCAGGTACAGATGCAGCAGTGTGGCCCTCACTTGGCGAAGTCATTATAGACCCTGTAAATTCACCCAGTTCTCTAGATTTTCTATTCAAAAGCAGTTACTGATGGCATTGAATCTGCCAGACCACAGGAAAGAGGCTTAAGTGTTTGGGAGAAATAGATTATGATGGTATCAGTGAGTACAACCCATCTCTCTCAAGACACATTTAAATCTACATAGACACAGCCAAGAGTATCCCCACTCCTGAAGTCTGTGACCTCAGAGGACACAGCCTTGTATTACTTTGTGAGGGAGACACACATTGAGGGATCCTCAGTGTGATCCCATGCACCTACCTCCCTGGGTGATGCTGAGGACCAGCAGGAGGTGTGCAGAACATATGCAGCACAAGGAGTCACCTTTAGGGCAGCTGAAACAAATGTAAGGTTGTCTCTTCTCTTTTGATGCTGGGACATTGAGCTTTTGGAATCTCTTCTCCCTCCAATGCTTGAGCAGTATGATGTGTCCATGGAGGCAAGCTTTTTTTTATTTTATCATCTAGGTCTTGAGAAGAAGTTGTTTTAGTGTTTTTTGTTTTTTTGGTTTTTTTTGGTGAGGTATGGCTCAGCCCACCTTGAGAGGGCTGGCACACCATGTGATGCTGGAGATCCAACTGAGATCCCTACCATCTGCCTAAAGCATGCACTTTAGACCACTGAGCCATCTCATCGGCTCCAAGAGTTTTTTGTTTATTTTTTACTCTAGAAAAAATCGATTATCAAAAGATCTTTCTTCTAGATATCTCTTTCACTTTATTTATTTATTTTTAAATAAATTCTAAAGAGAAAGAAATAGCAAAGAGATAGTTTCAAGACAGGTTAGTAGGACAATTGCCATAACTAATATTATATATTTTAGTCTTTGTAGTAGTCATTCAGAGGACTAGATGCAGAAATGATATCTCATCTAAACATTATTAGTATAAAACTTGTCATTGAACTAAAAGAAAGTAGCT
>PVKN010041410.1:0-10560 GCA_004027915.1 Capromys pilorides
TGAGGGGGAAAGAACAGTACCACAGTGCTTACTTTTTATGATTCAACAGAACCAAAAGTTAGTCCTTAGCTGTTGAGAAGCGCTCTAGGCTTAATCTACAAGAAAACTGGAACCTAATCCTATAAGAAGTTAACTTCTGCCTAACCCATAAAGAATCCTAGCAGAAAATCTGAAGAAAATATAAACCAGCTAGTATCTTAGTGTCAGCATCACAAGAGTCTGATAATACTAAATTTCAAACAGAATCTAAAACATAGAAGCCAATAGAGATGAGAGATTCTGTGCAGGGGTTGGCACTGTGTGAAGACTGCTCTTTCAGTTATGACTGGCAGCACATTCCTGGGAGTTTCACACCTGCAGTCATGCAGCATGACGTGTACCTTATTGACTGAGGGGACTGGTTTAGCAAGAATGGAATTCAGGAAAACTAAAAGATAGCAGGAAGCCTACCGCTATAGAAATAGACCAGGAAAATGTGTGACTCAGTACAGAAGCAGCAGGCTAGACTGAGAATATGAAACACGGTGGGATAAGTTGTAGGGTTTATGGGCAATTTCCTGATGTGCTCATGCGGAAGCTGTGAGCAGAGATAAATGAGAACAGTCCCTTCACTTTGGGGTTGAGTAACAAGGTACTGTTAATAGTCTCTTAGAAAACATATTGAGTCAATATCATAAATTATTTTTAATAATTGTTTTAATTGTGTCACCTAATATTTGATGTGCAGTATTTTTGTCACTTATTTCTTTATAACACTGAATATCTAGTATAAATTCTACTTTTGTATCCGAAAAGTTATTTAAAGTTGTGTTTTAAGACATATAAACTCTTTGGTTACTATGAGGTTTCTTTTCACTTTTGATTTCTAACAGTCTTGATGGAGTAAGAAAATAAGATCTGTATGACAGGAAACTTCAAAATTTGTTGCAGTTGGCTTTGTAGCTTTCTTTCTTTCTTTCTTCTTTCTTTCTTTCTTTCTTTCTTTCTTTCTTTCTTTCTTTCTTTCTTTTTTGTATTTTAGTACAGGGTCTACAGGATCTCACTACACAGATCAAACTCTTAGTAATCCACCAGTGTTCAGTCTCCCAAGAGCTGGGATTACAGGTGCACCCCACCACACCCAATCTCAATCACCATCTCAGCTCACCCCAGGGATGAGGCCATCATAGCATACCAGGGGACTAAACCCCAAGCACTTTAATCTGCTGAGCCATTTGGCTGGCCCGTGACTTTGTAGCTTTTTGCTAATAATCTTATTCAAATCTTATAATGTTTATGAGTTTAATTTCTCCCTATGAGATATCTCAATTATGAAAATATATGCTAAAGGCCTCTGACCATAATATTCCATTTTTTACTTTTGCTTTACCTTCATCAATATGTGCTTTATATTTTTCAGTCTGGTGCTGGGAGAGTGTATTAAATTAAAATTTCAGTTCTGAGTTAAACTTTTTTCTTCTTAAAAGGCTATTACATTTACTCTACTATCTCTAGTATAGCAACATCAAATGTATTTTTGGTGTACATATGCCTGCTATTTATTGTTTCCCAATTTAATTGTGAATTTGTGTTTATTTTATAGTTAAGACTTCTAATTTTACACAAGTGGAATTTTAAAATCAGTTTATTTATCTAACTTTTAAATTTTGTTTTTTATTAGCACCTGTTTACAGTACAAAATGATTATGCCCATTGTGGGGAATCGGTGCATGTACATAACAGATCTTAATTTTTTTTACATTGCCTTTACTTCTTCTCCCTACCTAAAAGTCGCTGATTCCATTATTGCATTTTTAATTGGAAAGCTTACTCCATTTATTCTAGTTAGAAATACCAATGTCTTTGATGTTTTCCTTATCATAAAAGTAGAAGTTCAGAATGCACAGTGATGGAAAGATTAAGAAGATAAATCTGACCACTGAGAACCAGTTTCCTATGGGCATTTGGGTTTTTCCCATTTCATGGGGATGCAAGGCACTAAGCCAGAGAAGACTCCGCATTAACTTTCGAAGACCACTTCAATAAAAACAGCCCTGGAAGCTAGTGACAGTGTCCTCCTGCAGAGTAAAAGTGAGGTTTATTTACTCTAATCCCTCTGAGATTTAAGAAAGGTAAGCTGATGGCCTATTTTCAACTGTTCATTTTCTTAAATTTAAGATTCTTCTTATACAGCACAGAGCATTTCATGCCTAGGTGCCCCTGTCTGGTCATTTTCCTGTTGCCCTGTGGGAATTGGGCTCAGGGAACCAGCACTGAGTACCTTGTTGCCATTTGGAGATACAAAATCCTGTCTCTGACTGTGGTGCTTTCTATCTTTTGCAGCTTCGTATGAAGCTACAGCCAGCTAACTTGTCGCCTTTAAATTAGGATAAAACCTCTGAATCTCCTCCATTCTTGATTTCCTCTAACCTTGTCACAAGGCTATGACAGTGCTCATCAAATGGCTCCATGTCACATTACATGTATACATGTATAAATATCCACAAATGCAGATTTCTTTCTCCATTTACACTCCTCCTTGAAAGATGACATTATTTATTCTAAAACCATTCCAAGCTTTCTTTTCAAAAGTAAAACATTCAAAGAATAACAAAATACCATTTTCTTATCTAAAAATTATGATTTTTTTATCAAATAATCATGGACCACACTTCAAATAGTTTAATGGTTCATGTTTCTTAACTTTGCCTGTTTGCTACACAATTTAAATAAATGCCATGTGCTGCAACATGGCTTGGTAGCGCATTTCATTCTCCTCCAATCTTACATAAGGGCAGAGTACTCTGGCCATACCCGGGGCATCAAATTTCAAATGACCTGGGGATCTTTAAAAAATACAAGTGTCAACAAATTTATATTTAATTAGTGTGGATTATGACCTGAGTGTCAATAGGTTGAGAAGAGAACCAGTGCTGTATTGCAACCAGTTTTCTCCCTTTCTTTGTCCTTTGCTTCCCTTTTCTTCAACTTTTCCTCCTCTCTCTTCTCCTCCCCTCTCCTCTTCTGCTTTTTCCCTCCGCCTCCTCTTTCTTTTCGCTCTCTCCCTCTCACCTCTCCCTCCTTTCTCCCTCTCTGCCCTCCCTCCTCTCTTCTTCCTTCCCCCTTCTGCTCTTCACTCTCCCTGACTCACCCCTCTCTAGCTCTATTCCTGCTCCCTCTCTCCCTAATCCTCTACAGCATGGATCTGGGGTGGCCCTTAATGCCTTGGGACCTACTATGGCATATTGGGAGCAAAGTTAAGAGGTGAAAGCTGGTAAAGTGAAAACTGATGAGATGTGTCAGGTCACTTAGTTTGTAACTTTAAAGGGATGTGGTGAGGAAAACCTCTTTTTGTCTCTTTTTACTTCCTGATTTCTATGAATTAAAGAGATTGCTCTATCATATGCTTCCCATCTGTAAAGAATTTACCTCAGGCCCAAAAGCATTTACTGCGGGTTGAAACCCCTAAAACCATGAGCACAGTGCATCACAACTCTTTATAATTTAATATAGTGAGTCCCTGATTTACTGATAAATTCCATTCCAGGGGACTGTTCGTAAGTTAGATTTATTTGTAAGTCCGAGGAACTGAGTCTTAATATACCTTTAACACAAACATACAGTGTAAAGCATAAACACATCAAACATACAGGCATACACAGACCTGCTATACACTGCTGCACTGTATAGTAGGCACACAGCAGCACGGTGGTGACAACAGCCAACAGCTATGTGAGCCACTGCCACGATTGTCCCTATCTACAAACTTTTGCAGTGTGAGCCCCTGCTGGCATTTGTGAAGTTTGCAACTTGAATATCTGAAAGTTGGAACCTTTCTGTATCTCAGGTATTCCTTATAGCAACAACTGGCTTGCACATTCTCATCTGGCAGTGTAGTTATTGGCTTGTTGACTTTTGTTACAGTCTGAATTTTGCTTGTTGAATCCCTGATAGTTTTGTAACTAAGGACCAATTTAATATAAATTAGTAGTAAATCTGGAAATTTGTTATAGTTGGATTTGACCTTGGCAAAGCTTTTCAAAAATGCTAGTCTGTGTGTTCAGTATTTTTGTTTTATTTATTTATTTATTTTTAATTTTTTTATTTTAAGGAAGGGTCTTCAGGGTGTTCATGGTCTCACTACTAGATTGGACTCATAGTGATCCACCTATTTACAGCCTTCCAAGAGCTGAGATTACAGGCACATGCCACCACGCCCAATATCAATTGCAGTCTCAGCGTGCTCGGAGGTGGGGCTGGCATGGCAGACCCAGAGGTCGAACCCTGGGCCATGCTCCCATTTGTAGGGGCTTTAATCTGTTAAGCTATTTGGCTGACCTTTGTGTGTTCATTTGGAAGACTAGGTATCTGCTTGAATGTGATGCTAGTTGCCACTAGTGATTATTACCAATACCTGATTTCCAGATCGCTCTTTGTTTATTATGTTAAGTATTTACATAAACATATTTTACTCTGCTATGCTCTCATTTTCAAGGCAATGAGTTACTTGGCCTCACTCAAACTCTGTATTCAGGTTCATGACACAGGCATAGACACACATGCATGCTTGCACACTTCGATGCCCTTAAATTTTAGATAACACATGACTATTATTTAGATAAGTGTGTTTTTAAGTGCTGCAGTTAATAGCTCGTTTAATGTGTGGGTTTTCTGTGATTTGTTCTGTGGGAAACTCTGAAGTGGGCTTTGTGAGAATTTCCCACTTTTTGACACCGTTTCTGCTCTATGTCTTAGCAGCTGACACAGGTCCATGGTGTGCATTGCTTATCTTAAATATAAAATCAGGTATTTCACTGGGAGACTTGGTTTATTTTTAAAGGAAGTATTACATTACCTGAAAGCACAACATGAGAATTGGGGTGCTTACTGATTCCAGCCTTTTTCAATGGTGCTGGGAAGGGCTTTCTAATTTTGTAGTCAAGGCTACAGTATTTTATGCAATCTCATCAATTTTAGAAGTACACTTTTCTTTTGCTATACAAAAAGCTTTGTCCTTCAGTGCTCCCAACATATTTTTTGATTCACCATTTCTGAAATTCCACATAAAATAGTTATGGACACTAATATCTGTGCTCCTTCAGAAATGTGACTACTAAAAGCACTTCGTTTTATTTTTCTCAGTTATTTTTTTGTCCTTAGATGAAATCTTACTGAAGATGTACAAAGTATAGTGTTTTTATTTAATTTGTAGTAGTTTCTCCTTGCAGTTGTGCCACAAAAAGAGATGCATATTTATGCACCCGTTCACTTGTTTCATGCAACCATCTAATGCGATGTTCCACAGAATCCTACCTACTTCTGAGGTAGAAATTCATGTTCCTGTGACGAGTGGAGCTCCTCTAAGAGAAAGTGAGTGAAAGACACAGGACGAGGACTTGAGCAAAATGGCTTCACCTGCTTTATAGTGTTCTCCCCATAGTCTGATGCTCTGTGGAACAAGCAGCCTCCGAATTATGCAAACATGAACCTAGAGGACTTGTCCTTTGTACTCCAGTGCTGTAGATGTCAGTGTGATTTCTGAGAGAAGGACATCATCTGGACAAGGAATCAACTGTGCAATTATTTGTCCTCAGTTACTGGTGTATGGATGCACCAGGCTTTAGTTTTAGTCAATGATTTCCTTGTAGATCCTAATGTAATTGCTTTACAGCCACCTCACAGACAGTAGAAGTCCTTCCTCTCAGTAGAGCATGCCAGAGGTCAAGAATGACAGGACTGCACTTGCGTTAAATCTGTATGACATTTTGGAAGTACGGCCATTTTCACGATGTTGGTTCTTCTGACCCAAGAATAAGCAGTATCTTTCTATTTTATGATATCCTTTTTGGCATTGTTTTTCAGATTGCTGTACTTTTCCATGTAACATTCTTTTATTTCCTTCAATAAATTGATTCCTGGGTATTTCACTTTTTTTGTTTCTTTTTTTGTTTTTTGTGGATGCTATTTTGAAACGTGTTACTTCCCTAATTTCTCTCTCAGTGAGTTTATTGTTTCTGTACAGGAAGGACGCTGAATTTGAGTTTTGACTCTGCATCCAGCTACACTACTCAACTTGGTTACTGAATCAAGAAATCTCTTGATGGAATTCTTGGAATCTTCTATATAGAGTATCATGGCATCTTCAAATACTAATTTAATTTTTTCCTTTTCTTTCATTAATCCTTTTCTTTCTCTTATCTAATTGCTCTAGCTATTATTTCTAGAACTATATTAAATAAGAGTGACTATAGTGGAAATCCTTGTCATGTTTATGATTTTAGAGTAAGAACCCTCAGGTTTTGCTCATTTACTGTAGTGTTGCGTGTTGTTTTGTCATAGATGGCTTTTATCAGATTCAGATTAAGATCAACGATTCTAATTTTCTGTAGGACTGCTTCTTTGCCTTCTGGTTAAGATCAAGGGTAACTTTCTATAGAATTTTTATTATGAATGGGTTTTGAACATTGTTGATCTCTTATTGAGATGAACATATGGGTTTATCCTTAGCTCTGTTGATATGGTATGTTATATTTGGAGTGATGCTTATTAGTTATGGTGCATAACCTTGATGATTTGCTCCATTCTGTTTGTCAGAATCTTACTGAGGATTTTTACACTGTGTTTATTGCAGACATGGTCTTTAGCTCTCTTTTTGGTTGGATCTTTCTTTGGGGTATAATCAGAGTAATGCTTGCTGCTAGGAAAAAATTTGAGATTAATGCTTCCCTTTCAGTTTTATTACAGAATGTGAGTAGTAGTGTCTCTAGTTCTCCAGATTTCTTTCAGAATTCACAAGTGAAACCCTCAGGACCCTGGGATTTTGTTGTTGTTGGTGGTGGTAATTTTCAATTCCATCTTCAATTTCATTAATTGATACTGATTTATTTAAGATTTTTAGGGCTGAGGAGATAGCTCAGTAGAATAAGCACCTGCCTGGCAAGCACATGGTCCTGAGTTCAATCTCCGGTACTGTAAAAATAAATAAATATAAATAAACCATCTTAATAGAGATACTTACAGTAGGTATAGGTCTTGTGGATTTCTTCTGGATCTGTTGTGATTTCAGACTTTTCATTTCTAATTACATGGGTTCAAGTCTTCTTTTTCTTTTTGTCATAGATGGCCAAGGGTTTGTCAATTTAAAAAAAAAAAAATTCAAACCAAGCAACCCTTTTATTCACTGATTCCTTGTATTGCTTACTTAGACTTAATGGTATTAATTTCTATTTTGAGCTTTATAATTTCTTCCTCTTATGAGTTTTAGCTTGACTGCTTTTCTTTCTCTAGAAGATTGAATTTTAACATTAGGGTATTTTAAAAAATCTCATTCTATTTCTCAAATACAGATGTATTAGCAATTGCTAGAGGAGCCAGCAAGATAACTCAGTGGTCTAAAGCACCTGCTTAGGCAAGCTTAGGCAGTTTCAGGCACTGCGGTTCTATTCCCAGCACATGCTGTGCCAGCCCCACCCCTAGGGCAGGCCGAGCCAGCCATAACATAAATAAATCAAAAAAAAAAAAAAAAAAAGAAAAAGAAAGAAAGAAAGAAATTGCTCACACTACATTAGAGTTCATGTCTCTAAATGAAACTTGTAGCACTACTCTCATTGTGTCCCATAAATCCTGGTATGTTGTATTTGCATTATTGCTTAATTGTAAAACCAGACTAATTTCTTCTTTAATTTTAGCTGTGACCCATTGTTTTTTTGTTTGTTTGAGAGTGTTATTTAATTTCCCTGTGTTTCTATAGTTTGCATGGTTTTTGTTGCCTTAGATTTCTAATTTTATTGCACTGTGGTCTGATTATATACATGAGATAATTTCAATTCCTTTGCATTTCCTTAGGCATTCTGATAAAAATACCAATGGCATATCTCACATGTTTAGAGAAAACAATCCTACAATTCATGTGGAACCAGAGAAGACCTAGAATAACAAAAGCAATTTCTGACTTGATACTATACTACAAAGCTATTTTGATAAAAACAACAAGATATTGGTAAAATCTAGACTCAATGATCAATAGAACAGATTAGAAATTTCAGAAACAAATCTAAACAAGCACAGCAAAAGAAATGAAGCTTTAACACAGTGAAGAAACAACCAATAGTGTGAGAAAAAATTTTGCCATCTATTCTTCAGACAAAGGACTAATAGCTAGACATATAATGAACTCAAACACATGAGACACCCAAATTTAAAGACCTGATACAAAATGGGCTTATGAAATGAATAGATAGATCTCCAATGTAAAAGCAGAAATGGCAAACAAATATGTGAAGAAATGTTCAACATTAGGGGTTATTCCAGAGATGAAAATTACGAAAATTGAAATAGTACTGAGATTGTATTTCATTCTAGTAAGAATAACTATTATCAAGAAATCAATGAATGAAAATTGCTGTTGGGGCTTTCGGAAAAAAGAAACCTTTTGCACTGTTGGTGGGGGGAAGGGTAACCTGGTACAACTGCTATGAAAATCAGTGTGGCGATTCCTCAAGAAACTAAAACTAGAGGTTGCATTTGACCTAACTACTCTTGTTAATATCATCCTGAATGAACTGAAGCACCTTGCCGGTGATATGTGCACATCCATGTCTATAGTGGCACAGTTTGTAATAGTTACATCTTGCAAATAGCACACGTGCCTATCCACCAGTGAATGGGAAAGATACGTTGTGAGGTTTTCTTTGTTTGTTTGCTTTTGTTTTGTACAGAGTGAAGAATTACTGTGCTACAAAGAAGATAAGCCTGGGACGTTTCTAGATAAATGACTTGGAGGTCATGCTCTGCTGTTGGGGGAACTAAATCAGACACATGTTTAAGCTCTGAGCTGTTTCTCTGGTGTGAGAAACTAGAAATATAATTAAGGGCCAAAATGCATACTAGATACTGAGAACTTGGAAGAAAATTTTCAAATGTGGAGGGAAATAACACAGAGGGAGGAGGAAAGAAAGAATGGGTCAAGTGAAAAAAGAATAGAAAGAAAAATAGAAACCAAGCTTTTGTAAATAAGGAGGGGAAGAGGTGTAGAAGGAAGGGATAGGAAAATGGGAAGAAAGGAAAAAGAAGATATATCATGTAGAGGTGCAGATTCCCTTTGATGAATATTATATCTATGTATAACTAAGCTGTACCAATAAAAAGAAGAACGATGTTGATCTAAAAACACAAAGTATATGCACTCACACCATGCAGCGTTCTAGACAGACTGGGGCAATATACTGGTCCAAGTGGTAAAAGTAAAGAAAGAACCACTAGTACAAGAATTAAATCCCCACCATTGTAACCAATTTACATAACTTGAATTTAGTTTATGAGTCTACTTGAAGCATTTAACTTAACATAAATATTGAAGATAGATTATTTCTGTGCTTTATTAATCCTAAAACTGAAGCAAGTGAATCTCTCTATTGTTTCCTTCCTTACAATGTATTCCTTTTTTCCTGAATGGGTAAATCTTTTGGCATTCCAATTAGTGGGATAAATCTTTCCTTGTGTGATGCTAAACTTGCACTTCCTTTCTCTGTAGAAGCTCTGAAAAGCCAACAAATGCAAACTGCCCCCTTTGATTTTATAGACAACACTCATCTATGTGCTTGCTGGGGCAGCACATAAACTAAGATATACATACATTCATTTACATCCCTGGTATATGGGTCAGCATTTACTGGAGAAGCAGATAGAACATAAAAAATACAAAGGCATACAAATATATACAGATCGATAAGATATACAAGGTTACCTTACAGTGGCTGACCATAGAGTCAGACATGGAGGAATGCAGAGAGTATCACTACAGTGGAGATGCATGGATTAAGGCCAAGGTCTGGAGCTAACTGCAGTGTCCTGGTACATCCGACTCAGAAAGTTGATGGAAGCATGAAGGGCATGTCCTGGAAGGCTGAAGGATCTGTAGCAGAGTCTGTTCTGGAAGCCAGGAGATGATATCCAAGGTCAAAGGAAGACTGCAGCAACTGCCAAGAACATGGCAGAGCTGTCCTCGATCCTTTCCCCTCTATGCTATCCAGGAGACAGGCTGCCCTAGGGTGAGTCTTCCACACTCTGAGGTGTGGAGTTGCTGAGCTCATTTAGCTAAACATATTTTAATTAAACTTCTCAAATTGATATACACAACCATCACAACTAACAACTGACTTCCTATGTTCAGTTTGTTTTGGCCTATTTAAAAAAAAAGGGGGTGCTGGCAAAATAGCTCAGTGGTCTAAAGTGCCTGCTTAGGCAACTTCAGGAACCACGGTTCAATCCCTGGCACTATATGCTGTGTCAGTCCCACCCCCAGGGCAGGCTGAGCTGGTCACAGGAAAAAAAAAAAATCTATCTATCTATCTATCTATCTATCTATCTATCTATCTATCTATAGATAGATATCAATGAGAAGAAAGATTTGTACTCATAGTGTTTATACAAAATATCAAGTCTACATCCTGTACTCTGAACAAATACTATGAAGACAACCATATGCAATGCATTAATTATTGGAACTGTCCTACTAATCTGTTGTGAAACTATCTCATTATTATTTCTTTTCATTAAAAAAATATATAGATATATAAAATG
>PVKN010041411.1:0-10558 GCA_004027915.1 Capromys pilorides
AAGTACCAACTGCCCACAATGAATGTATTAGCTAGGTACCATTAACACATATTTACAAAGAAAATTTAATTATTATAACAGATCTGTTTTTCAAAAAAATACTTTCATCACTATGATTCCGTATAAGTTGATTTCCTTTGAATCCATTTGTATTTTATTTTGCACATTTACAATATTATTCTGAAGGGTGATGCAGAGGCTTCGCCAGGCAGCTGAGGAAAGGGGCAGCTCTAGCTCTGTAGCCACCATATTTAACAGAGAAGCTCTGCAGTTGCAGTATTAAGTCACAGGCTGGCATGGCTGAGAATCCAAGCGAGACAACAAAAACCAAGAGACAACAAAACACCTTTTTAAACATGATCAGGACATCAGGCCTGAGCTCAGTGGGGCCCAGAACTCTGACATCTGAAGGATGTGCCCTGACCTCATGAAGAGAGGGAAGACTGAGCATCTTCCATCTACCCAGATAACTGAGTCTCTCCTGTGTGGTTCCAGTTCACCAAGGGACTTTGTTGTCTCCTAAGTTAGTTTAACATTGAGAACAACACTTTCATCTGAAACGAGAATGAGCGTGGAAGCCCCACTACACACGTAAGCACTGGCAGCAAGACAAGGTCTGTTGCCAAGGCTGGGGAAATTCACACTCACAGAGGATACAGTGCTAGAGGGCTCAGTAAATCACAGACAAGGTGCCAGATGTCGCCTCACACACCCTCGACACTAGCGAAGCTCGGGAGACCATCAGCTTTTTCAGGTCCCTCAGTGTGATGACTGAGGCGCTTGGTGTTTGGGTTTTGCAATTAACTGCCTTTGTCTTCACCTTCAGTCTGGTTCTTCGAAACTTGGGAATCAACAGCCTGAAAAGGACAAGAAGAATTTGGAGAGAACCTGGTGTTATGATTTGTGTCTAATTGTGTCCCCCAAAGCCTCATGCAGTCATGGGGTGGATTTCTAGAGTTTGAGATTAATTCATGATCAAGTCTGGGATTATGGATTTTAGTACTTCTGGGATTATAGGTGTGAGTACTGCATTTAGCCTGGGGCATATAGCCTGAAGGGAGACAGACATTCTCTCTGCAGCCTTGTGCTGTTACTCCTCCCTTTTGCTCTTGCCATGTTGCTGTTCTCCGCTGCCATGCTCTCTGCCATGTGCCGCTCTGCCTTGGAGCCAGCTGAGTATGGACTGAAATCTCCAGTAACTGTGAGCTAAATAAACTTTCCTTCCTTCGTTTTTGGTGTCGGGTATTTGTCTCAGCAATGAGAGAAGTGTAACTTAGACACCTGGGAATGAAGGAAGAGAGTAAGGAGTGAAAGTAAGTGAAGTCATGAAACACTTAAAACAGACACCTGCAGCTCAGAGAGAATTGCCGTCACAGCAGGAGTTAGTTTATCTCACAAGTAGCAGCAGAAGTTGCTGAAATGTACCTGAATTAAGGGTATAAAAATAGCAGGGCTTTTTTTCAGCAAATGTTGGCCATTATCATCTTGAGTGAATGCTTGGAGGGCTGGTGAGGGTTGAGGTTGGGGCAGGTCCCATGGCCAGGAGCCCCTCCAGAGGTCAGAGGTGTAGACACAATCTGCATTGCTGGTTGGGCTCCCCTGAAGCTAAGTCCTATGAATTGCCTCATGGGGGTGCTGTGTGGTGACTCCCCAATTCCTAGCCACACTGCAGCCCAGAGAGAAGACAAATTATAAGGCCATGCCTTGCCCATCTCCAGGAGAGGGGAGAGTTTGGGTTCCAAGAGTCTGGGAAATAGGATGAAATTGTCCAATGTCAGAGCAAGGAAGACTTTAGAGGTTCCTCTCCAAGTGCACACAGGATGCATGGTGTGAATATCCTTTTCATGACAGTACCAGGAAGAAAAGGAGAGTGGAGGAGGGGAGATTGGTGAAGGAAATGAGTCACTAAAGCTGTGGAAGATGAACACGAAAGGTGGGAGAAGTTCACAAGGTACTGTCACCCTCAGTTACCACCATGTGTGACAAGAGCGTATGTTGGGTCCATTTGTCTCTGAAGTAGCTTTTACAATCAGCCCGCCACCCTGCTTCACAGATGAGAAAGCTGGGTTTTTCAGGAAAAATGAAATAACTCCCCCAAGTGAACTCAGCTATTAAGTACCAGCAATTCCTGAGTGCTGTTAAAAACCATGAGCTTCAGCCAGCTGAGAGCCGTCACTAGGGAAGGAGGAGCTGGGCTGAATTACTTGTTCGACACCTCTTTATTCCCAGGGCTGCCATTATCCCTGGCATATTGTAGGTGCCCAGTTAATTTCTTTTTCAAATGAATGCATGCATGCACGTATTTCTGTTTCCTGTATGCATAGGTTAAGAAGCATTATCACAAAGTGATCGCTGGCGCACACGAGATAGCTAGATAGTTCATGAGACAAGTAGTCATTCCTCTTGCCATTCGGTGGTTGAGTGCTTCAAGGAAACTAAGAAGAAGAGCAGAGGCATCCACAGAGTCAGAAAGGACAGCAAGAGTTCAGCACATTGGACTCTTGCAGGAGGTTAATTTTATCTCTTTAGATTCACCTTTTTCTTAAAAAGGACTTTGAAATGGCTGTCTGCAGCATCTGACAAAGCCAAGAGAAAAGCAGCAGATTGGATCCACTGGATGTTCAAAGGCAGATCCTTTGTTTGCCAAGGGTCTAGGGTCTGCACGGAGATCTGTGGTATTAAGGAGAAACAGAAGCTTAGTCCAAGCCAAGGAAGAAATCAGAGCAGGACATCAAGAGTGGAGGAAAGAAAACACTGGATGTGCTGGGGACAAGGATGAGGGCATAGTGAGCAAGGAGGCTGGGCCTCAGAAGCAAGTGCCCACTTGCAACTCTTGCCAGTGCAGACCGGCACAGTCTGCCTAGGATAGCACCTTCCAGGAAAGGGCAACTCCCCACATGGCACGACCTTGCACCATGGAGTTTCTGAGTACCACAGGGGGTGACTCCTCCTTCTCAAGTCTAAGTGCAAAAGTAGGCTGGCATGGATGTTCCCCAAACAGCAAGCCCTGGGGGCAAGGCCCTTAGGGTAATTTCATTCTCCCTTTTATTGGTGGAAGTATGATCAAATAAAAGAGACTGGGATTTAGATTTTAAACTATTGGCAGGTTTCCGCTGGTGTGTGTTCTCCTTGGGGGCCAGGAACACTTGCCCTGTAGCTCTACTGGAGAGGAGCCTTGTGGGATGGCTGAGAGCTTGAACCTGGAACAGAGGGTCCAGTTTCTAAATCTCACCCATGTCCACTTGGAAAATGACATAATACAGAGACAACATTAAAATACCTAGTGTGTAGTAAATGTACAATAAATATCAGTATTGTTATTATGCCCATCTTTAGAGCCTCTAGAAATGCAAGAGTTGGAAATAGAGCATTTCTTTTAAAACAGTGCTCCCTTTCATCCTTTCCATTAAGATGGAGGTTCTTAACTTGCCAGAAGATCCTTGATTTCATTGGTAATGAAAAGTATGAAATTTTGCTGCAGAATAGTGCATGCCTTACCTCCAACCCCATGAAATTCACGCACCCCATCTAAGAATTGAGCCCTGAGCCCATCTCTAATCCCAAGATGGTGTTACCCATTTTGGAGCTGAAACATACACATCTACTTTGTCCGGGGAACACTATACCAGCCCAGTGCCAGGGGGAAAAGCAGCAACTGCAACTCCAATCAGACAGGGAAATGCCATGTCTCAGTCTGATGCTTGCAGTAGAGGGGGAAAGGACTTTGTACATGAAGTTCACCATGGAGCAGTGGTAAGTGGCTCAGAGCATATGACTCAGAGCCTCTATTTTATCCCTCTCATGTCTGAGGACAAGGAATTGTCTTATTATCTGACATGCTAGAGTGAAGTTAGAAGCATTTTTTTTTTTTGGTTGATGATTTGTAGAGAAATATTCTCCAGGAAAATTAATGAAGGTCTTATTTAACCACAGTCTTTAGTTTAAAAGAGGGAGTAAAATACAAATATAAGAATGATTGGTGCCAATGCGAAAGAAGGAAGCCTTATCATTTAAACACATTAGAGCTGCTACAATAGATAAAATAGCAGTGCAATCAATCAAATCATCCTCCACTTGGACAGTGCCAATTCTGTAACCCTGTACTCCAGAGCCACACAGTCACCAAGCTGGAACACGTCACTGGAGGAGACAGGCCACTGTGACTCATAGGATGCATGTGTAGTGTGACTTGGGGGTTGGCTGGTTGAATTCTGTCCATTTATGATTTTTCTATTTCTGGAGAAACTGTGACAGTAATAACACACACACACACACACACACACACACACACACACACACATACACAAAAAAAAAAACTCTACAGAAATGAACTGGCCACCTAATTGAGCAAGGTGAACAGCAGTGAAATGGATATAGCAATATGAACACTATTGGATATTGAACCACAAACTCAGTGGGTTAAGCCAGTAGTAATGTATTATTGCTCATACATCTTCCAGCCTGTGGAGCTCAGCCAGGCAGCTCTGCTCCACCTGTTCCTCACCCTCTCGGATCACAAGCTGGCCAGATGTGCTCCTTTCACGGCACTGGTCCAATTCTGCAAGCACTTTTCAAGGTCTTTGATTCAGATCCACTTCTATTCCACTGGTCAAAGTCACATGGCCACCCCAAGGCCTGTTGCCATACCTACAGTCAGATGGCAGAGCCACTAAGGAGGTGGGAGAAAGAAGAATGAGAATGGGTGGAGGAGTGGAGTTGGGCCTTTAGATTAGATGAGGTCATGAATGTTGGGCCCTTATGATGACACTAGTGGCTTCCTGAGAAGAGAGAGACCCAAGTAAGCAAGTTCGCTCTTGCCTGCCATGTGATGCCATATACAACCCTGGGGCTCTGTGTGCCAGGCACTATCTAGTTGTCAGCACGGCCAGGCCAGATGGATACATTCTCCCCTCACAGAATTAGTGCAGGAATCCATTGAAGCGTCACACCAAAGAAAAAGGCAAGGTCTCTGATAGGAAGGGACTCAGGTCTGTGACAGCAACAATACACTCTAGAGGCCTCAGAAGAGTCCTTTGCAGCGATGTCCTGGGCATGGTCCTGGCTGCAAAGCTGAGGAGCTAATATGAATATGACAAAATAATAATATAGCACATCCTCTCGGCCCCTTCATGCTGTTGCTCCACTGGGCAGAAACATGTTCCGAAGAAAGATTTGGAGGAAGTCTAGAAGCTTCTGCAGACACCAAGGAGGCTACAAGAAATCAAGCTGACACACAAGCTGATCAGCCACCACACAGTAGCAGAGGAAGCAGAGGTAACAGTTTCCCTCTCTTGGGACAGCTGGTGTAAGTGGATGCTTTGAGGGTCAAGTTCCCAGCCAGAAGTGCTACTACAAGGGAAGAAGGTTTGGGGTTCATGAGTTTGCAAAGAAGAAGACTTGGATAAACCAGGCACAGTGGTGCATGTCTGTAATCCCAGCACTTGGGAGGCTGAGGGAGGAGGATCCATGTGAGTTCAAGACCAACCTGGGCTATAAAAGTGAGCTCAAGGCCAGCCGAACTGCATAGTGAGGAGGAGGAGGAGGACAACGAGGAGGAGGAGAGGAAGAGGAAGAAGAAGAAGGAGAAGGAGAAGGAGAAGGAGAAGGAGAAGGAGAAGGAGAAGGAGAAGGAGAAGAAGAAGAAGAAGAAGAAGAAGAAGAAGAAGAAGAAGAAGAAGAAGAAGAAGAAGAAGAAGAAGAAGAAGAAGAAGAAGAAGAAGAAGAAGAAGAAGAAGAAAAGACTTGGATGGTTGCAGGAGGTGTGGCCTTGGGTCTATAGATGTGTGAGGCTTGGAGAAGATTTCTCTATTAGGTAGGCATTGGGGACAGTGTATGTATCAGCACATGTATTGGGGGCTTTGGGGACAGGAGAATGTGGCACAGGAGGATGAACTTGCCCTGGTGCCAACTGTGCAGATTTCCGCAACTCTGTGCATGCAGACATCTAGCTAGAGGTTCAAAATCAGCCACGGTGTATGTTATGGCTTGTGTATAGCCTCCTGCCGTCACGGGGCAGCTTTTGGAATTTGTAATTGATTATTGTGAAAATGGGTGCCGCACCTCCCCTGGGGCAGGCGATTTGCATTTCAATGTAAGGGAAGAAGGGAAGTTAGCTGCTTGAGCTGCTGCTGGCTCTCCCTTAGCTCTTGCTCTTAGCTGCCACCATGGAAGGTTGTCCTCTCCCATGTGCCACTCTGCCTTGGAGCCAGCTGAATATGGGCTGAAACCTCCAGTAACTGTGAGCTAAATAAACCTTTCCTTCCCTCATTTTGAGTGTCAGATATTTGTCCCAGCAACGAGAGAAGAGTAACTAAGGCAGTGCAAATATTTCCTCCATGGAAAGTGGTACATGCTAAAAATCAGGGCTTTCTTCAACCCAAACTTGGGAGAGTCTATTCCTAACACTCTATCTCACATCACTGTCTGAAACAAACTCTTAACTTGGAAGTCCTTGACTGTTGCCCTCCAGGACAATGAAGCTAGGGATCAGGGGCAAGAGAAGGGAGCTAAAGTAAAACCTAGGATGTAGAGCAGGAACAGCCCAGGTTCAGATGGGCAGCTGGCTGGAAACGCTCCTTGGCTCTGCCTCTGAGGGTCCTGGGAATGGTACACGTAAGATGCAAGAGGTGGAGCCCACCATGTGCACCAGGTACTGTGGCCTCTCGGACGGGTAACTTTCTAGTCCTCAGAGTGTCATCTTCAAAATAAGGGAAATCCATGTCTTTTTCTAAGACCAGGCAATATTTGTTGAGTTCTTTCCCACTGATAACAGTTATGATTCTAACTATATACATTTGCACATGGTAAGTTAGCTAATAGTATAAAAGGAAAGCCCAGGCTACACCACTGGTCCTGTCCACAAGCACAGGCAATTAAAAAATGAGGGAGATACATTCATTTGTCCAATTCAAGTTATTTTGGAGCATACTCTCATATACAGCAGGTTTGCTCACAGCCACTACCCCCAGCCTCCCTGCCTCTCTTCCTCCTGATCTGGTATCTCTATCTAATCCTCACACTGCACACACACCAGAGGCTGTGGGGAAGCCGAACAAAGCCAGCTGAGGAATCCAGCAGCCAAGGGTAGCCAAAGCATCCTGCCAGTATCCCCTGCTCTCCAGAGGGTCCTCTCCAGATTCCTCTCTAACTCAAGGCTTTTTTCTGGTTTTGCATTAGTTGGTTTTCTTGTGATATAACAAGATAGCCAAGGCAGGCTCACTTCTTAAAGAAAAGGGTGTTTTGTGGGCAAGGACCTCATGGCACATGACAGGAATGCCTGTAGGAGAGTAGGGCCTTGTGCCAAATAGAAAAAGGGGGCACAGTCCCTTCCAAGAGCACACCTTCCACGATGACCTCAGGACCTCCGTCTGTGCTCCTCCTTTGAAGGTTCCATACCACCAAACCAGAGACTGAGCTTCTTGCACACCTGGGGAGAGCAGGCCGCTTCCACACCCACACAGCCCCTGAGGCCAGCTTCGGGCTGCATGGACAGCAGGCTGCAGGAGCATCCATGTATTTATGTTCCTGAAAGGGACTAGACAGGGTGCTCTTCACTGTTGCCATAGGTCTCTGGGTATTGAGTCCATTTCTTACAGTGGGAAGAAGTTTTAAAATTGACTTTTTTCCCTTCTCCATCTCATGTCACCACCCTTGTTCTAATGTGCCCTACAATCACCTCTCGAACAAGCTACATTCATCAGAATCTTTGTATCAGAGTCACTTCCAGAGGAATCAAAATGGAAGCATCAGGATTCTTAGTGTGCTGTGCAGCTTCAAGCAAGACCCATCTGAGTCTTACCTCCCTCCACTGTAATGTGGACTCCCATAAGACCAACCTTTCCCCCAAATACACACACAGGGAGGATTTCAGATGGCACAAGATGCAAGAGGCCATAAGGCCCGTGGCTGGTCTCTTACATGTGTTTGGAAGATGTCAGACATCTCTAGGAAATACAGACTTCATTCCCTACGGAGCATGAAGGCGTGAAGACATACTGACCCATAGACATCTTGGAGCTGGGTCTTGGCCAAGAAAGAAATTGAGAGATAGACAGGCAGGAAGGCAGAAAAGAAAAAGAAAGGAGGGAAAAAGACAATGAAATCTGCAACATCTTCTCATCTTACAACTCCAGTCACAGGACTACTCCTACAAGATTTGGAGAAAACCCAAGAGCGTGCTGTTCAAGGAAATAAGTTATGCTGTAAAATTTAAATAAAGCCTGTGCTTTTCTAGTGTACACAGATATAAATTTATAAAGATAAAATTGACAAGATGTATAAAAATTGACAAATTTCTCCTTTCAAAAAGAAATACTTCCCTTTCCAACAGCTGTTGTTAAAACAACAAAATCCAAGAAACGATACAACATTCAATTAAACACTCTTCTGATCAGAAAATGACAAGAAGCAAGGACCATGTGATGGTCCCTGGTGGGTTCTTGGTTTACCCATTGTTTCTGAGCTCTGCAGCCTCACACTTATGCTGGTAATATTATCCAAGCACTGCCACACATATGGACAAAGGGACAGCCACATGCCCCATCCTGGTTTTTAATGCATTTTTCTTTTTCAACATTATTTCTGTGCTGCAAGAGAAGAATAAAGCAGTGGGGAAAGAATAAGTTTCACACACACCTCCAACCCACACATTAGCTCTGATATGGTTTCATAATTAGAGGCTAAGCCCACAGCAAAGCTCCCCCAAATCACATAGCATCCACGGCCTCCTTCCTGCAACCACAGACTATGCAGGAGCCACTGATCTGATCTGTTTCAACTTCTAGAAAAACAAGAGAGTTTTACATTCCAGGGCAATGATCTTACTCCTGAAAGTCTTAAACCTTGGTGAGCTGTTCAAAATAAAGAGCTTTTAGCTGTTCAAAATAAAGAGCTTTGGGGAGACCAAAATGTATCCTTTGTTGAATATCAACCTGTAATCACTGCATTTAAAAAAAAAAAAATCTCTACTTTTAAAGCCTTAGAAGCTCCCACCAAGCCAGAGAAGTTTCCATTCCACATAAATTCAGAGGCTGAATTTACACAAAGCCCCCAGAAGATTTGCAATGGAAATGGCCACTAGCCCTTTGCCACAGAGCCCAACATGACACTCACAGCGTTATTACAGTGTCTGATTTGGAATTCAAATTCTGCTCCAGACAACAGCCCTTTATTATGGTTCTGACATTCATTACCTTGCCTGCTGGCTGGCCCAATCCCATGGACTGCTGGTCCTGGGGCCATTCTGACTCTTCACCCAAACACACGGAGAAGGTGACTGGCCGAAAGGGAGCCGCCCAGAGATGAAATAGTGTGAGTGGGTGTGCCCTGCCCTGCCCCAAGCCCTGCTCTCTGCCCCACACTGTGGTCCTTTGTGGCCACATCAGTTTGTCTTTCTGAGCTGCAAAACTGAAGGGGCTGCATCTGTGGCAGCTCCAGGTACCTGTTGACCAGCATGTGTGCTCACACATGCGCACACACACACACACATACACACACACACACACACACGCCCAGTGCAAATCCTCGGCTGCTGTCAGTGACACATGCTCCTGGCTCATCTGGGTGGCCCAGCCTCATTAGGAAGGGATTTGGTGCCTGTTAGTTAATTGAGGCCCGTTCCCACCACCTGCCACTCCCGGGTCTCATCTGCACACTAACTGCTCCTAATTGTCATCATACGGCAGATCCCCGCAACAACTTGAGAACAGATCCTAAACAGTGCGTGATGGTGCAGGGTGCGGGGTTCAGGGAGCCTGGGGCGCTGTGATAATTTAGTGGGGAAGCAGAGGTTGGGAGAACAGAGGCCTGTGTGCCTGTGCCATCCTCAGTTTGAAGGCTCTGAGTTTAGTGCACTCTCCTTTGCCGCTTTAATACATGGGGTGAGTCACAGGCTTCTTGGGACAGGGCAACCTCAGTAGGAAACAAACTCCACATGCACCTCACCTAGAGCCAGAGCTGGGCTCACCACACACACCCAGAGTTCGTGGGTTAGGAGCTTGGAGCCCTGTGCTGTGCCCTGACTCAAAAGGGGAGCAGGAAAAAGTGCAGTGGTGAGAGGAGAAGCCACAGAGGACTCGGGGAGAAAGTGAGACGCGCACACCACACCGCACAGCCGAAGGAAGAGCAGCGGAGGGAACCACACTGTGGCCTCCGTGCTGAAGAGTTTAGGAGGGGCTTTGCGGCATGGAACACTGACCCGGTGAGAAACAGCAAGATTCTGAGGCTCAGGATGTGGGGACTCTATGCCTATAAGAGGAGAAAGGAGAAAGATCCCTGCTCATGAGGTTTAAGGGACTAAGGACCCAAATCTGCAAGGAGCCCATCTGCACTTACTGGACATCAGACTGCGGCTAGTCAAATATTGGGTCTGCTTTTCTTTTTAGTCTTTTAATGTTGTTTTTCACTCTAAACACAATCACAACACACACACTTCCCTGGGCTTCTAAGGCCTGAAGTTCTCGAATACCTCATCACTAGGGTATTTACTGGCAAGTATTTTTTGCCTAGATATTTCTCTCTCTCTCTCTCTCTCTCTCTCTCTCTCTCTCTCTCTCTCTCT
>PVKN010041412.1:0-10585 GCA_004027915.1 Capromys pilorides
CATGGAATTTTAATATAATAATGAGAAGTTCTTATTATCTTACAGTCTGCTAAAGATCCAAACATTTTAGATTTGGGCAGAAATTGTTGGTATATAAACTTGGGCTCCTCCATATCTTCCTGTGCCTGTCATGTCTTTCACTGGCTCTAGCAAGAGTTCTGGCTGCCTAAGAGAAAATAGGGCGCTATGTAATTAGCAGTAGAAATTGAACTACAAGGCCTCATGAGAGAAGTCACTTTTTCCTTAAGTTGTTGCTCTGAAAATCAACCATTTAGCAAAGACTGAATTGACTGCGTAGTAAGCTGTCCCAGAAGCCCTGCTACCTTTCAGGAATTTTCAACTCTTCCTAAATTTACTTTCATTTTCATAGTGAATCTATTGCTTCTTAATCTTCACTGTTTTCATTTCCTTTGAAAAGACCGTCTGAAGGGAAAGATATTGCTAATGCAACTACAATGGTAACAGGTTGAAACAAGATGTTAGGAGCCCCATAGACCACAGTCCACTGGGGTAAAAACAGATGGTGTCCTCTTTGCCCGCGCATCTTTTCTAATTCATCTGACTGCTACCCTACCTTAGGTGTCAGCCCTGACATTAGAAGCCTGAATCCTGATGGACAAAGAATCTGTAGAGCAGTCAGGGGAAGTCTAATCTAGGAAGCTATATTTAACTTACTATTCAAAGTCAGATGACATGCAGAGAAATTAGATCACTCATACATTTCTGAGGAGAATATAAAATGAAGCTGCCTCTCTGGAAAATGGCTTGGAAGTGTCTTTAAAAAACAAACAAACAAACAAACAAAAACTAACTAAAAATAAAAACTAAACTAAATACGAAACTATCAAATGATCCAGAGGTTGTCTTCCTGGACATTGATCCAAGAGAAATGAAGACTCGTGTACACCTGCAAACCTATAAAGAAAATGTTCATAATAGTTTTATTGATAGTAGCTGACAACTGGAAACAATCCAGAAGTCTCTCAAAAGACAAAAGTTCAAACAAACTGTAATGATATAAGCAAATGATGAAATCTATCTATAATAAAAAGGAGTGAATTATTTATTTGGTTGGTTGGTGTTTTGTTTTGTTTTATTTTTATTTTTGTTTTTGTTTTTGTGGTACCAGGGAATCTAACTCATACGCCAGTCAAGTGCTTATGCCACTGAGCTGTCTCCCTGGTTGGTTTTGAGACAGGGTCTCACTACATAGGCCAGGCTGGCTTTGAACTAATAGTGATCTTCCTGTCTCAGCCTCCCAAGTGCTGAGATTATAGGAATGCACCACCATGCCAAGCTCAAGAATCAATAATTTGAAGCGAGCAAGATAGCTCAGTGGTCTAAAGCAGGTGCTAAGTAGCAGGGACTACAGTTTGGTCCCTGGCATCACAGGCAAGCAGTGGGACCATGGTTCAATCCCGGGCACCACATGCCATGTCAGCCCTGCCCCCAGGGTGGGCTAAGCCAGCCACAAAAAAACCCCAATAATAATAATAATAAAGTATCGATGTGTACAACTTGTATTTATCTGCAGGAACTTATGCTGAATGAAAAAAATGCCGATTTCAAAATTCCATATGTGCTATATGATCTCTTTAGGTAGCCTCAGAATCTTTTTGTTTGGTTTACAGTGCTGAGATTGAACCCAGGGTCTTGTGCATACTAAGCAACAGTGCCACAACTGAGCCACATCAAGGCTAAACAGCTTTGGTAAGTGATGAAATTATAGATATGTAAGACACATCAGTGGTTGTCAGGAATCACAGGCACCAGGGAAGACATGGGAGGCTGAGGTGCGATTATAATAGGGTCACAGGAGGGACCCTTACCATGATGTAATGTCCCATTTCTTGATGGCATGACTGCTGATATCCCGGAATTAGAGTCCTTGCATTTATTTGCCAGATGTTATCACAGTCACAAACTGAGTAAAACGAGAGGGGATTTTTCTATATTATTTTATACCACCACTATCTCCAGATGTTGATTAAAATGGAACATCTACAGGCCCACGAAAAAAACACACAGCAGAGTGGCTTTTGCCACTCTGTTATAGCAACTCTGACAGCTTTTTCCAGTGGAGTGAAAGCTCCACAAGGACAAGAAACAGGTTTCTGTTGTGTAATGAAACCCTTGAAAATCTGTGAATTCATGCAGTAGTGATTAACTTACCTGCTCCCAAACTGGGGTTTGACTAGGCTCAGCTGGGCATCTCTCACTCTTTTTTGTTTGTTTGTTTGTTTGGTTGGTTTTTTTCTTAAATGTATTTCGCACAGGGTCTCACTACACAGCTTGGACTCATAGTGATCCTCCTGTTCTCAGCCTCCCTGGCGCTGGGATTACAGGCATGCACCACCACTCCTGATCTCAGTGGCTGGCCCAGTGCTCCCGGGGGCAGGGCTGGCACAGCATGTTGTGTCAGGGACCGAACCCTGGTCCCTGTGCTTACCTAAGCAGGTGCTTAGTCCCCTGAGCTATCTTACCGGCCCTGTAACTCTCACTTTGGATTCTTCATGCAGTGACATTCAGAGAGTGGCTGGAGCAGGGACTGGCACCACACAGCAGGAGTCATCTTCTGGGAACCAGAGGAGCAGATTTCTGTGGACATCACTCTCTGTCTTCGTGTTTTCTCCACAAGGCAGTCCCAGCATCACCAATCCTCTTCCATAACAGCAGGAGGCTCCCAGGATGAGTTCCCAAGAGCAATAGCAAGATTGGCAGGACTGTAGCTACATCACTGTCGTCACACAGTATCCCTTAACACTCTTCTTGAGAGTTGTCCTGGTATCATAAAAATTCATAGAGACAAACTTGCATTCACAGACTGTTCTCCTTTTCCTAGCTTTGAACCCTTGATGAGGGGATTTAACTAACTCTGTGTCCTAAAGTGAACCGATTATCTTAATAGCTAGCACCAGGCTTCCCTGGAAGGCAAGTGTCTTTACTAAATTAATTAGGGCAGGAGGTGAGATCTCATGGTCCAGAATGTGAGTTAAGAGGCAGAGCATAAGAGACAGAGGCAAATGAAATGCTCTGAGGGTGACAAAGGGGGAACCTGACTTTTGCTTCTGGGCAAAATGTGCGATGACAGAAGGTAGGAGGCTGTGTATAGGAAGGATTGTGTGCCCCAAGGAGTTCCCTGCACGGGGGTGACTCAAGGAGAGCTCCCAAATGAAAGCTGCTTGTGGGGAGGTCCTGTATCTGTGAGTCCCTCTGGGCCACTCCCCTTCCCTAGTCACCAATGTGCTTTGAATGCTAATGATTTTAAGTACTGTACAACGTAACAGCATAGAGTAGGTAACAAATATCCCAATTATTTGATCAAAGGCCCATATTTATATGTCTTAATAAAAATGACTAATCATTGCTTGATTAATCAGTGGAGAATGCAATTAGAAGACTCAGCTCAAATAGGCTTAACCAGCAACAGAGTGTGAGTGACTCACATAAGCAGCAAAGGTAAGGCAAGCTGATAAAGTGGGTGAGCTGTCCGGCCTGTGCTCAGCTGCATACAAGGTCGACTGTCCTTCTTCCTGACTTTCAGCTGGGCTGTTTACATCCAGGAACAGAAGAGCACTTTTCTGTCTCAATGTTCTAAGCAGGAGTCCTGAAATTCATCTTGAATTGATTACCCAACATTTAGTGTCTGCATCTCCATCAATAACAGTTGGCTGTGTGTGAGGGCGTGGTACGTGTGCACGTGCATGTGTGTGTGTGTGTGTGTGCACGTGCATGTGTGCAACATGCTGGTAGGCCTAAGTTAGTCATGACCTATTCCTGATGTTAGTGGAGGAGTGGGTTGATTCAACCCTGAGCCACTTTGGGTTACACCAGGAAAGGAAGGTTCCCAAAGGAATATCTGATTATTGTTATTTGCAGAAGCAAATCCACAAATATCTACCATAACTAAAAAATATGGATTCAGGGCTGAGGATATAGCTCAGCAGTACAGAACTTGGTGAACACAGGTCCTGAGTTGATTTCCTGGCACCAAAAAAATAAAACCAAAAAGAAATATGGATTCCAAAAATTTCAAAAATTTTCAAATTATAAACTACTCAGATATGGAGGAAACATCCAAGAGAATCTTTGGTAATCAAAAAAACAAGCAACTTTTTAGCTGGGTGTGGTCACATATGCTTGTAATCCAAGCACCTGGGAGGCTGAAGCAGGAGGATCTCGAGTAGAAGGCTAACCTCGGCTACATAGAGTTTAAGACCAGCATGGACGACACAGCAAGACTGTGTCTTGAAACACCAACCAAACCAACAAAAACCGTTTTTAAAACCATGATTAAACAAAAACAGTATATGGTCTGGGAATCACTGATTAAACATGAAGTAAGTGAAAGAGAACAAAATGATGGATTTAAAATGATAAGGAATCAGAGAAAAAAAAAAAACACACAGGGAAAAATGCATTACTTTTAAGAGTCTTGACTCAAGAAGTTGTTAATAGGTGCTTTCCTTTCCCTTCCCCCAACATGAAAGTTCTAATTATAAGTTTTATTAGAGCCATCAGCAAAAAGGAACAGACCAACTCATAATAAACTGCACCATAAAATGGTGGGAACAAATATTAAATAGGAGATGGTTACAAGTAAAGAAACATCTGAGAGCCAACTGTAATGGCAGTATTTGTGTGATCGTCCTCCTGTATGTGTAAGTACTTTGAATACTACAAACTGAGTAAAGAAAAAGCTTCTAACAATGCTGAAATCAAATGTGTATTAGTTTTTGTGGCTACTGCAGTAGAATACTACAAATGAAATATATAGAAGTTTGTCTTCTCAGAGTTTTGGAAGGCAGAAGTCCAAATCCAAGGAACAAATAAGAAGGTGCTCACAGTCCCTCACAGCTTCTGATAGATCTGGAAATTTCTTGGTTTGTGGCTACATAACTCCAGTTTCTGCCCCCATCTTCACATATTCTTGTCTCCCTATATTTATATATTCTCATATCTTCTTTCTCTGTCTCTGTCTCTGTCTTTCCCTTGCCCCTCTCCTTGCCTGGTATAAAGGCGTTTGTCATTGGATTTAATTCCCCTACCCAGATACTTCAGCATGGTCTGATCCTCAAATCCTTAACTTAATTATATCTGCAGAGACCCTTTCTCCTAATAGGGTAATGTTTATAAATTGCAGACATTTGGGCATAGTGAGAGATAATTCTTCAAACACAGTGACAGAACAATGCCCTTTCAGAACACATAATCCTAAGAAATAATCTAATAGCAAAAAGGGAGAATCTGTGCAAGAATGTTGAAGTGGCATCAAGCATAACAACAAAACCATGAAAACAGTCCATGCGCCCAACAACAGGGGGGATTATGCAAACCACGGCAGATCGATGTAACAGAACACTCTATCACTTGAAGAAAACCCGAAAACATGTGTTTCAAATAACTCAGAAAATGGCCATACGTAATAAAGTTATGTGAAAAAGAGCTGAATTCAGAAGTTGTATGTCTACCACACTAATTACCGTTGTGTAAAAATGCAAGCACGCATGTTAACAAAGACGGGCACTTGGAGAGAAGTAACTGGTTTGGAGGATAATGTTACTTTGACTTTTCTTTGTTAAGAAAGTTGTTTTAGTTCTTAATTAAAAGAGGGATGTAAGTGAATCCTTAATTTTATTTTTAGATTCCAAAATTGAAAATTATGTGTTTCATATTAAGCCACTTTGAAGAAAAAACTAGCACACGCACACACATACACACACACACACACACACACACACACACACCCCACAACCTGGCTAACCATTCTCACATAGCCCTTTTACAACTCTGGCATTGATCACTGCCATGGCCTGAGGCCAGTGTCCGATTGGACTCGAGATTTTATTTTACAACCTGAGAACCCTGGCTGTCTCCCAGGGCCTCTGCTCGCCTCCCTGAGCCAAGCCGTTTTTCCTTGTTGTTATACTTCGCATATTCAACTACAGGCCCAGGAGCTGCTAAAGAGAACTGAAACAATGAATACAGATAAGAGTAAGTACAAACCCCTCCTGTTTGTGTGACTATTAAAATTTTTGGGAATAGTCTTTAGTTCAAAATGAGTTGGTTCCTTCCTGGAGCCCAAAGAGCCTTATGCCTTACCTGAAATACTCACCCCGAGACCAGAGAGCGGAAGGGCTGCACTGCGACCCACCCCGCCCCCAAGCTGAGTCCATCCCCTTCCAGAACCTTTGAGGTGCCAGCTTTTGTGTTCTCGATCTGCAGCTAATCCAGATGCATGGCACAGCTGCCTAAGGATGGTTGGGGTGTGAGGTTACAGCAGGGAAGGGGGCAACAGCACAGCTGCCTTTCATGGGACCTGCTGGCAGCCTGCCTAACAGGCCTTGGCAGTGCCTGTAGTTGACTCTGTGCCGTGTGTTAACGCATCAGAAGGCTGAAAGGAAAGCCAGTCTCCAGCTTTGGTCAGCTTTCCATCTTTGCCTTTTAGGATTACTTGCAAATCATTTTCTAAAGGTTCTAACTTTAAATTCCACTTTGACCACCTAACATCCATGTGGCCCTAAGTCAATTATATGTCTCCTATGCCTTAATTTCTTAATGTGTCAAATGGGAAAATAACAAATAATTCACACAATTTTATTACAAAAAATCTGAGAATAATGCACTTACATAGAGGATATCATTGATTGTCTAGCCCAAATCCTTTTTTATGAAGAGAAATATGGTTTTATTTGGGGAGCAATATGCCCAGCTTAACACATACTCCTTTCTACAGGTTCCCTGGCAGCTATGCTGACCCAACGGTTATAGGGGAAAAACTTTCCAATTCGGATGTGTATTTCATTTTTTGCCCTTCCCTTTTTTATTCTGTCTAAAGTGGAGATCTGTGGAAGGAAAGCAGTCATGCAAATCTGGTGGCAGAGGGAAAAGGATCTCTGTGAGTTTAAAACTAGCCTGCGCTACAGAGCAAGTTCAAGGCCAGCCTGAACTACATAGTGAGACCTTGCCTCAAAAAAAAAAAAAAAAAAAAAAAAGTACATGCTAAAAATGGTAGGATGGGGAAGCAAGGAGGAAGCTGGGTTTCTGGACCTGAGTCACAAGCAGTCACAACTGGGCCAGGACTACTCACCTCCAGACTTCTTGTTACATGAAAAAAATGAACCACATTAAGCTAAGCTGTTGTAGTCTTGATCTAAGTACTTAGCATGCTCCCCGTCAATGACACTTGAGTGAAGACAAAGATTACCTTCTATTCTTCTCTCTCTCTCTCTCTCTCTCTTTCTCTCTCTTTCTTTCTTTGAAGAGGGATTGAACTCAGGACCTTGCACTTAGCCAAGAGGGTGCATATGCTGCTGAGCTAAATCTCCAGCCTTATTTTTCACTTTTCTATAAAAATCTCAAAATAAGAAGTCCTTTTTTTGTTTTTTGAGACAAGGTCTCACTGTGGAGCCCAGACACTGGTCCTCCTGCTTCAGCCTCTGAAGAGATAGGAGTCATCTGTGATTACATGGAACAAAGAGAGGCTCACAGTTACTGCTCTTTACTGCTCTGAAATGTAGTTATGCTAAATACTGCATACAATTATCCATTATCAACAAGGGCTTGTGTTAGGGTTTAGAGCTAAGTGTCTCACCAAAGGTTCATGTATTCAGAGGTGTGCTTCGGAAGGCCATTGGATCATCGGGGCATTAGGTACTTATCAGTGAAATTGATCCATGCTGAATTCATTTCTAAATGTGCTGTTAGGAGATGGGGTTTGGTAGGAAGAGGTCTGTCACTGAGGGAGTGTCTTTGGCAGGTGTTGGCTCCTCCTGGGCTCCTCCTTTCTCTCTGTGTGTCCTGGCTGCCCTGAGGGGAGAAGTTTCCCTCTTCCACACCCACCACGATGTTTCCACCTTGGCATCAGCCGACTATGGACTGAATCTTCCAAATAGTGGGCCAAATGAAACTTCTCCTTTACGTAATAGATCTGTGTTCCAATAATGGAAAAACAGACTAAGTCAATTAGTAATATACTTAAATTTGAGATATTGTTTTTAATAGCATTTGTTGAATGGGGAATTAGACATTCTAGAGTAGGGCGCTACTGCTGCTAGGTTATATTCAATTAGCCCTCTAACATGATTTTATTAATAAATCTAGTAAACTCAAGAAGGAGAAAGTAATAGAGAATTTAAATATTTTAACTAACGTTTCTCTTTTTCACAATTAAATCTTATTTGGGGGTAACAATGTTTATTTTCAAGGTGCTTTTTAAAAAATGTATGGTTATAATCTTCTAAGTAAGATTGCCTATGTCAAAAAGAAAGAATAGAATTCTACTGATTCATTGAAGAGTAAATCTGAAAAATACAAAAGCCCTGGGAGGTTTCTTAAGACTTAACGGCTAGTACAATACACTGCAAATAGCTACCCTTCGTATCTGCTTCCAAGAGTTTCTTTGATTGTAGGGAAGCATGCCTCTATCTCCAGCACTATAAAAGCTATTTCTAGCTTTGACTTAGAAGTGTGACTTCATTATATGACTAAGCTATTTCTAGCTTTGACTTAGAAGTGTGACTTCATTATATGACTAAGATGAAATCTGAGAACCTATCAGACAACTCCTCCTCAAACTTTTTTTTTTTTTAAATTGTGCTGGGGATCAAAACCAGGGCCTTCGCACAAAGCTACATTCCCAGCACACGCACACATCACCATCCACTTGTAAATTTTGAGACAGGATCTCACTAAGTTGTAAAGTTGCCCAGGCTTGACTTGATCATGGAACCGTTTGCCTTAGCTTCCCAGAATGCTGGAATTATAGGTGTGCACTGCCGTGGATGCCCAGCTGTCTCACAACAGATTTTGATGCTGTATAATTTCAATTTCCAGATAAGAAGATTAAATTTTAGTTTTCACTAGATTCCAAAATTTATGCTTTTTCCGTTATTCCTCTTATTTTCCAGGACAACCTGTTCACCTGACCACAATCTTACAATCTTGAAGGGTGAGGTACACATGGGGATGAAGAATGGGGAAAGAAAGAGTTTATTGTAAGAAATACTTCCTTGAGGGGACCAACTGAACCAACTTAGCCAAGGACCCAAAACTGATCATCACAAGATCAGAAACAAAGTGACTAAAATGAGATTGTGGAGAAGGGGCTCTATGGAAGCCAAGTATGTCAGACAGGATGTACCACACACTTGAGTGGTAACATCATGCTATTTCTGTTCCTCAGCATCCTTCAAGTGATCCTTGATGAATGACTCCTGTTTCTCGGGATGATATCCAATTACTTTAAAGAGCTCTCTTGGACGTTTCCTAGTTCTTACCTTTAAACCCTAAAAAGTATGATTCTGTTGTTGTTGTTGTTTTGTTTTTTGCGGGACCGGGGTTCAAACTCACGACCTTGCACTTGCCAGGTAGGCACTTGTGCCTCAGAGCTATCTCCCCAGCCCCTAAAAAGTATGATTTTGAGAGAGGTTAATTTAAAACATTGTATATGCATTTCTTATTGTTCTGTATATACTAAGTCTCACAGGAATTTACATTTTTGAAGTGAAGTATGTAGTCATGCACGTAAAACACTTATTCTATTTAGAAGCCCCTTCTAGAAGGGAGATAAATTTTGGTAAGGAAAGGATAGTTTCAAAAGCATTTTCTTCTATTTTAAATTCAGGGTCTCTCCATAGTCTAGGCTGGTCTAAAATATCTTATGCAGCCCAGGGTGGGCTTGAATTCATGATCCTCTGTCTTAGCCTCAGACTGTTGAAATTGTAGGTGTATGCCACAACACCAAGTCTTTCAAAAACATTAACAATAGCTTTCATCTTGTGACTTTATTACATAGCTAATGGTATGACCTTAAATACTCAATTAAGATTGAAGATGCTGCTATAAATACACTTTATTTCTCTAAGTGTATTCTAAAACAAATTATAGACATTATCCTATTTTTAATGAAGTCTAAACCTAAAAATGCTTGAGATATAACAGCACATGTGAAGATCAGTCTGTAGATATTTATAGCACTATTGTTTCCAGTACACATGCTCCTCAACATACAACATGGATATAGTTGGTTGGGTCAATGCCCCATCTGTCCTCTGATAAGGTCTATTTTTATAGTATTTGTGTGTGAGTTACAGATTATGGATGACATTTTTCCTCTGCTTCTCAGCTTTTATAATATTTTATGATCACACACATGCATGCACATGTGTGTGCTGAGAATTCTATCAGTGTTCTCAGGCACGCTAAATACATGTTCTGCTACCAAGTTATATTCCAAAGCTTCACCAAAAAAAAAATTATTAGACCTTGACTTTTGTTTTTATACTTGAATCAAACTCAGCACCTTGCACTTGCCAAGCGAGCACTTCAATAGGTTATTTTGTGTGTGTAATGAAAATCACTTAAATCATTTAAAATCATTTAAAGATAAGAGTATCAAAGACTAAACAATACTCTTAAAATAATCATTTGGGCATAGAAGTCAAAACTCAGTTTTAAGAAGAATGTCATAGAGTTGAGGGTCAACCCTTCTTTTTAATAACCAAAATTTAAGTCACCTGAATAAATAAAGACAAGAGAAGATAGGGGCAATGTGAACTCTGCAACCTCTCATATTTAAAAAAAA
>PVKN010041413.1:0-10556 GCA_004027915.1 Capromys pilorides
CATTATATATGTGGACAGCTTTTAAAGAAAGAATAGCCCAGCTGAGATCACAGAAATAGCCACAAAGTTGAGGTCCAATGTGAGGATAAGAGAGTCAAATTCTGCGCTACATTACTACTCAACTTTGTGGTCTGTCATCACCAGGCAGCTTGTCTAGAAAAAGTGTGACTTATAGTAAAACATTAAAAGAAAATGCAACATAGACAAAATGTTCACAACTTAAAGACATGCAGCACCACGTAGTGACATAGCTCATCTCAAAGTAGTGATTTCATACTGCTGGAATGTTAAACCTTGAACCTACCCAAGGACTTAAACAATGCCTAAAAATTAATAACCTTTCAAAGATAGTTTAACCAGAATTACAATCTGCCCTTGTATCTAGGGGATATCTGAAAGTGGGTCATGCTACCCTAAAATGTTTGACCTGTGTACAAATGCTTGTGATAAAACATTTAACTTTTAATTTAGATACCTAAGAGATCAACAGTAACAACTGATAATGAAATGCAAAGTTTTGAGAAAATATATTAAATAGAAGTTATACACATAACTCAGTGACTATCTTTCTCCCTAAAATATTACACTATAATGGCCGGCGAGATAGCTCAGTGTTCTAAGCACTTGCTCAGGCAAGCACAGGGACCAACCATGTTCAATTTTCTGGCACCACATGCCACGCCAGCCCTGCCCCTGGGTGTGCTGAGCCAGCAACTGAGTCTGGGCACAGGGGCACACACCTGTAATCCTAGCACTGGGGAGACTGAAAACAGGAGGATCACTATGAATCCGAGCTGTGGCAATTTGTGCCTTGCTTATACCTTGGAGCCACTGTTAAGTAAAATAAGAATTATTTGAGTGAAATCCCTGTAGTACCACCAAGTCCACTGATAAGTGAGATAGCTAGTAAGTGACTAAGGGGTGTGTGGCATTACAGTGTGGGTATGCCTGGTATAGGGAGGATTCATGTCCCCAGGGAAATAACGGAATGGGGAAAGATTTCATCATGAACTCAAAATGGCCCACAGTTTTAAGACTTATAAATTGGTTATCTGTGGACATTTTCACTTAAGGCTTTCAGATTGTGGTTGATTGTGGGTAGCTGAAATGGCATAAAGTGAAACCACACATGGGGAAGCCCATGCATTACCATTCATATAGAAAACAGGTGTTAGCAGTAGTGGTGTGTGTGTCTGCTACAATCCCATAGCACCGGCATGAGGCTAATATATTCCATTTGTACAATATTCTATTTCTCCATTGATAATATTTATGTATTATCAAACATAAATACAGAAATAATTCCTTCCTGTAAGCCATGAACATGCAATTTGTGTTGTGTTATGACACAAACATTACTAGGAATTTTTCCTCCATATTTTAATATTCTCTTGTCTCCAAAGTTGTGTATATTAGCTGATTTAAATCATTCTTTTCTGGTCTGGGGAGATAGTTCAGGGGCACAAGTGCCTGACTGGCAAATGCAAGGTCCTGAGTTTCATCCCCGGTTCTGCACAATCAACCAATCAATCATTATTTTCTAAGATAATTCTTATGTTTAACTGAATTAGATGCTTTAGGATAAATTTCAGAGTAAGAATAATTATTTATACTGTGAAATGAATCTGATGGGTAACTTGGTAAAGGTATAAAGGATTTGGAATTTGCTTTATAAATCTATTCATTTTATGTATTGGAGCCCATATTTAGCTATTAGTTAATTAATGTATTTATATATTTAATGTATTTAGTACAGAGTTTACAAGGTCTCATTACACAGATCAGACTTATAGCTCCTTCCTGTTTTCCAGCCTCCCACATGCCGGGAGTGCAAGGCGCATGCCACCACGCCCAGTCTCATTCAATGTCTCAGTGCACCCTGGGGGTGGGGCCAGCATGTGGAACTCAGATTTAAACCTAATTGTTCTTACAATTTCATACAAGTCTGAGCTTTACCACTAAAAATTAAAAAAAAAAGTAGCCTAGCCTGGTATGATGGCACACGCCTGTAATCTCAGACCCTGGCAGATCTTTTCAGTACATGCAGCAGTTCCCCAAAGAAATGTACCACACATCTGCACTAATAAGATAAACAAATAAATTTAAGACAAAGGAGCAGGATCATCGTTCACGTGACAGCTCTGGACTCAGTCTCCTGAACTAGCATAATAAAGGGAAGGGGCTGATATTAGGCAATATCTTCTCATCTCTTTGATGAATTGCACTCGGATTGAAAAGGAGTAATAAAGTCAAGTACAGAGTATTATCCATAAGCTTAAATTAATATCTTCTCTGTGAGGAGAAAGCAAGCATAAAACTAGTTCACTCCTAAGAAGAGACTACCATCCTTTTAGGGACCCCATGGTGGTTCCTCATCATTTTCAATGTTTCGACATTTCTAAAGCATATCGTCATGTTATATTTTTAAGCCTCATTTCATTCTCAAAACAATCTAACAAGGTAAGGATTATTATGCATTTAATAAATGAAGAGATTGAGAGGCACACAGCATAACACCTTGCTACAATTCTTACAGTGGGTTGAATTTGTGCCCATAACCTGTCCTTGATTTTTCTAATAATATTTGGCAGGAGGAACAGCCACCATAAACTGGAGCAGGCAAATGGGCTACTTACAACCTTTATTTGGGCTGATATTTCTTTTTTATTTTAACCAGAGAAAATCATAGAACGTTTCTTCCAGTTTGCCATCTATGGTAGCCTAGAACATTCTTATAAGATATCTGGTTCAAAGCCTTAAGAAAAACTCTAAATATTCTTATGCTAATAAGAGCATGTAGTTCAACCATAGGCAATAACAAATTATCTGATCAGAAGGTCACATAACAGAGTTGGAGAGGGGTCACATGCCTACAAGGGGTATCAGGACAGTGCTACAAGGTTGTGTAGGATATGAAAAAACTGTAGCCGCGTGAGTGGTAATTCCTGTATCTTTCACATCAGTATAGTATTTCAAGTTTACCCTTGATTTTTAAGACAGTAAAACATGCTTAAGAATGTACATTTTAGGCTTTGGTCCACTGATGCAACTTCCCTAACATTCAATTTGGATTTGCACCTTTATAAGGTTGGAATAAGAAAAGAAGTATTGTGTGTGAAACTTCAATGTATATAACCTTCATGCAGTTATTACGTGAGAAACACTTAGTGCTACCTCAAACATAGTGAAACCTCAACAAATCTTTGAGTGGTACAGGTAGTAATATTAAAGAATCAGGGGCTGTAGAAACAACAGTGATGGTCAATAGAACCAATGTCTTTAAGGCAGTGATAGAGCTCTACTCTGATGCTGTACCATGGACATTTTACCCACCAGTGCCTACATGAAGAGCTCCTTCTACACTAGTTCTGACAAGATCAGAAACAATCATAATACTTCCCCTCTATCACAGAAATCCACAGCCTTCTTAGACACTGTTTCTTAGTGAAAACAGAAAGGGAAATGAAATTTCACATGAAGAGCATCTCATAGGAAACACTGAATAACATATAAGTGCAAATCTTATCTCTATGTGAAATTTCTTTCCAAAATAATTTCAAAGTGGATAAAATAGTACAGTGTAAAAAGTGAAACCAAAGAAAAAATATTAAGAATTTATCTGATCTTGTGGTGGGGAAGCATTCTTTAAAATGACCAAAACTAAGGCTAGAGTGGTGGCACACACCTATAATCCCAGCGCTTGGGAGGCTGAGGCAGGAGAATTGCTGTGAGTTTGAGCCCAGCCTGGGCTACATAGCAAGACCTTATTTGAGAAGAAAAAGGCCAAGTCTATACAGATAAAAAGTTACAAGTAAATTTGACTGGGTTAAACACTGCACATTTCTATGTTGTCACCAGAAAGCAATAAGAATAGTTATGATTACACACACACATATATATTGAGGAATTTCTATTCCACAGAAGTGACACATATGGGTTGGCAGGATGGGGCTCAGTGGTCTAAAGCGCCTGCTTAGGAAAGCTTAGGTGGCCACAGGGACCATGGTTCAATCCCCTGTACCACATGCTTCGCCAGCCCTGCCCCCAGGGCAAGCTGAGCCAGCCATAATAAAAAAAAAAAAGTAAAAGTGACACACATTCATAATGTAAAGCATATTATACATATTTATAATAACTAGTGGATGAATAAATTGTTCAAGAGTTCTAAAAGTGCTGTTTATTTTGCTTATCAAATGGGTGTAATTAAAAGGCAATATAGTATTTCTAATAGTATTATAAATATATTCATTCTTACAAGTAAAAATAAATTATTATTTTGAAGATTTTTAAGCAATTGTTTTTTATCTTTTCCTGATTTAAAGTTTTCCTCTGAATAATTTATCTGAAATATTTCTCAGAAATATATGCAAATATGTTAAAAAAGAAATACTCATTTCACTATTTTTTATGATACTAAATAACTTCTTTCTTTTTGATCTTTTATTTGTTTGCCACAGGCTCTCACTACACAGCTCAGACTTGTAGTGGTCCTCCTGTCTCAGTGTTCCCTGCACTTGGATTACAGACATGTGCCACCACACCCATTTTCAGAGGCTGGCACTACATGCAGTATTGGGGATTGAACCCAGGTCCCTGCACTTGCCAGGGAAGCACTAAGACCACTTGAGCTATCTCCCCAGCCTGATATTGAACAATTTCAAACAATATAACTATTCCATGTTATAGGATCGGTTATATTTGTTCTCATTCATCTATACTCACACAAAACCATACTCCAGAAGTTATTATTGACCTGGGCATTTTCATCATATACTGTTACAAGATGTCCAGAATGATTCTAAATTCTCCAAACAAACATACTGATATGTATGTAAGCATAGAAAGAAAATGTGAGATACCCGTCAGAGAAGTAGGATGACAGGTGTTTTGTTTCTTTTTATAATGTATTTTAGTACAGGGTCTACAGGGTCTCACTATGCAGATCAGACTCCTAGTAATCCGCCTGTTTTCAGCCTCCCAAGCGCTGAGATTACGGGTGTGCACACCACCACGCCCAGTCTCAGTCTCCCTCTCAGTATGACCTGGGGGTGGGGTTGGTGTGGAAAGGTGGGGATGGAACCCCAGACCCTGTGCCTGCCTATGCAGGGGTTTTAGTCTGCTGAGCTGTCTGGCTGGCCTGGTACTTTGTTTCTAATGCATTTATATATACTGTTCTTAAGAATAACAGAAGAGGAAGAAGCCAACATACAGCCTCAGAGGAGAGGGCTCGGTGGACAGGAAGGCACAGTGACTCAGTGAAGGGTCGGAAAGGGCAAGTGGAAGATGGGAATCTTGTGATGCTATGCCTGCAGTTAACCGGTCTATCTTCAAGAACATTTGATTGACATTGGGCAGTTGTGCCGAGGTATGCTGGTTTCTAGTCATTTCCATCCAGCAAGAGAGGAAAGGGAAGTGGCTCACACCATGGCTCTTCCCATGACCATTCATGTCAGCCAGGGGGCAAAGCAGGGAAGACAGGGAAGTTTTCTGACTTTTCCTGAGAGAGACAGTGTCAGCAGCTTTTTCTCTAATTTCATTCCCTTAGCAAATTTCTTGTCCCTTGTGGGACGCTGTGTTCTGAGGAAAACAGTTGCAGTCTCTGGCCTAAAATTTTAACCACTTACTTCTGATGTAGATAACAGATATTGACTTGCACAAACGCAGTTTAAAGTTTTACCTCCTCCCAATTTCTCAAGATTATATGTCCTAGGAGGAAACGCTAGGGACAGAAAACAAGAAACTCAAGAGGCAACAGAATACAGGGCACAAAGATGTGCTCTCCGACTCGTAGAATTTCAACAAAGGTCATACATCTTCTGAGGTTCAACTATAACGAGTGGGATCAATCTTCCCTGGCTGAGGAAAGACACTAGAAGCTTCAGCCATTTGAGATCTCGGAATGCACAGAAATCCTACCAGCAGGCTGGCACCCTCTGTGGAGGAACAGACGGCAGCCGGCCTGCTACGGAAACCAGGGTGCTTTCTGCAGTGGATGAGACCCAAGCGAGAACCAGGATCCCGAGTCAGGCCTCTGTGGCTGGCCTTACATGTCACGGGAAAACTAAAACGCAGACCTCAGTGGATTCTCCCTAACACTGGCCCAGAGCAAGCAAGATTCTATCTCACACTGAAGAAAACATAATTCTAGAATGTGTTTGATTAAGGCTCCCCTCGGGCATTTTCGGTCATACTTCCTTTTGGAGAGAGACATGGAAGCCTTCAGAATAATATTCTATTTACAATATAAATCTAATTATCCTTATTAGCTATTCTGTTTTTCTTGACAAATTAACATTTGATAGGCTTGATAATTCTATTTAGAGACATTGTTATGGGAAAAACAAACCTCAACAAATGACCAAATTCCCTAAGCTTACCTCAGACATAATTATGGGATATAAGGCACAGATTGCTCTGGTATTTTGGTAAAAAGGATTAATGTTTGTAGGATCCATCCGACTGTGTGTGTGTGTGTGTGTGTGTGTGTGTGTGTGTGTGTGTGTGTATGTGCATTTGTCATTAATAAGAAAGTGCCTGAAGGCAAATGAGTTGACTCTGTGGCCCTTTCAAATATCGATTGCCACGTAGATATCCACCCCAGGCACCCAAAAAATTCCTATTGGCTTTTCTTTGCAAAACCCAGCCCTAGGAGAAAGATGTAGCCTGATCCAAAAAACTTGTATTGTTTTTATTACCTTGCATTATATCTCTAAGCAGGACTAAAACAGAAAGTATTCTAATGCCACTTCCTGTCTGCCTGGGTTAGTTCTAATACTTCAGCAATGACCACAGCAGAGATGGTGAAGATTACAAAGCACCCACTAGCACAGGCCAGTAGATCCTGTTTCAGTTTGAAACAGCAAATGCCACTAATCCCATTAAGAGAGTTCAGTTTCCCAGGTCACGAAGGAAAATGTCTCTCAAGAGAGTTTTGGACATGATGGTATTAAGGTGCAGTTCTCTCCAGTACAGTGGTTTGTGGGCCTCTCAATCAGAAAAAGAGCAGCAGATCAGGGGGCACGCATGCACACACACACACACACACACACACACACACACACATACCACACACAAACCAGAAATTTGATTGACCACTGGCTTCTCTTCCATCCTACATGAGCAAACTGAAGACATTTCCAGGTAACTATCTTTACTTTCATGGCCTCACTGTCTGGAACATCTCTAGTGCCTTTGATTTTCTGGTTTTAAAACCATATGCCAGAGCCAGAAGCAAGACATTTTTCTCTTTTATGAAAACATTCCTACCAGCTTGTTTTATTTACTTTAACCTGTATATATCTATATCATTGTTTAGTTTATCATTTGCTCTCTGGTATTCATTCCTTCCGTTGACAAATATTTATCCAAACTTATGTGTGGGACATTAGATTAGTTTCTGGGAATACAATGGTGATCAAAACAAAGATATTACTGCCTTTACAGAGCTTACACTGAGAAAAGTTAGAGGAAAAAGAAAACAACCCAAGGGCCAGAAGGTGTGACGTGGGACACACAGTTGACCTAGGTGACAGGGTATGGCAGATGATGGCGGATGTCTGTTGTTGAAGGCAGCCTGAGTCTTTCAAGCCTTCTCTATACTGTGAAGTCAGCATTTTTAATGTAGACCCCCCCAAATCCTTACCATGGAGGTAACAACTGCCTGCCTGTGCCTGGAGGTGCTACATATGGAGTGCTTGCTCTAGCTGGCGGTTGAGATGACATCCATGAGGCCACCTGGCCCATATCCTGCAGGGGCTAAAGCTACCCAGGCAGGGCTCTTCCTTTGTTTCTAGACTCAGATCGGAAGCCATCAGTTTCAAGGGAGACTTCTGAGACTCTCCCCACCCATTTCCAGGGCCTGAATTACACAACCTGAAAGCACACGGGAATGAGCCACTGAGGGCTGACCTCGACAGACAGAAAATGGACATGCAAGGACGCTCCACAGATAATCTCGCCACTTTCCTCCCTTCTGAGGATTACCTTAAATCAGTTCTTTTTTTATTTTTTCTGCATCTGCTCTGGAGGAATATGACATGCCAGTGGACACATGCCCCTGAGCTAAGATCACAGCAGGAACCAACACAAAAGTACATCTCTGGGCCTTGCTCTGCCTCTACTTTTTCATCACCCTCCCTCTTTGATTTGTCCCTCTGGAGTGTCAGTGCTATGATCTTTGCCTCAAGCTCTGCTTCGTAGATTACCTCATGGTACAGACTTACGTTTCTCAGACCACTTTTTGCAGTTCTGGATGGATACACATCTAGGTCTCCGTAGTCGCATGCACCAGAGATTTGACTGCAGAGAGAATATGACTGAACAGCCACTGTTGAGGACACTGATAGGTGCTGTCGCAGAGATATGATCACAGAGCTCCTAAAGTGTGTGCCACTATGCACAACTGACCACTGCCAACCAGGGCCATGAACTGCTGTGGCTCTCTTTCCTGTTTTAATTTCTTCTTTTGTTATTGTTTGCCTTGGTTTTTACTACAAAGGTTCTATGGTGTATCAGATATGATTCTAGCTATGTCATTAGACTCTGTAATCAGCAAACTTAATTCTCTACACCTCCTGGACTGCCTGCAGTCTAATATTCTATAATAAATCCTGTGTTAAAATTAAAGATGGAGAATTTTTATTGCTTAGAACTACAGCTCCTAATCAAGAGCAGGTGGCCCACTGAATACCCATTTCCTATTCTCTCTTTTCCCTGCCATTGCCAAAAAGGGGAAACTAAACCATGAAATAACTGTTTTCATCTTTTTCCTTGCAGCTAGCAGTGCTCATGTGACACAACTGCTGGCATACACAGCAAAATGAGAAGCTCATGACCTGGGCTTCACTTCCTGAATTTAAATGAAAGGACTTGCTTTCATCATTCCACTTTTCACCTGCCTCAAAGACAAATGATGCATCCTTTGGCATGGCAGTCCTCTTGTGACCATGACATAATAGGCCCAAACTGTGAAGATCAAGGAGAGAAAAGAACAACACACCTGGGACATTGGTGATACAATGCACTCAGGAAGGACTGCACCATCTCTGGAATGTAACACTGGCTTTATGGATGGTAAACTGAGTTACAGCCCCCGTGTGTCCATGACCTAGTTCTGGAAGCCTGTGAATATATCACCTTACATGATACAAGGGACTGTGCATATATGATTAAGTTAAAGATGTTGAGATAGAAAAACCAGCATGGGCTACCCAATATGATGCCCAGCTGCTGGCTTTCAAGGTGGCCAGAAGGATCAGGAGCCCAGGAATTCAGGCTGCAGATTCTCTTGCAATGGTTCAAGAGTGATGGAAAATAATAGTTCCCTGTAAAGTCTAAGGCATTTGATATTCGGAAAGAGTGATGTTAAGCTCAAGTGCCTATGTTATAGGGTAAAGTTATCACTAAGCTTCTCTTCTGAAGGGTTAACAACTTAAGTTTGCAGACCAAAAACTTGACCAAAAGAAAGGCTACAAGGATAGCCAATATTTTGGCCTTAGCCCCTCCAGGTCAGTGAGGACTCAAGACATAAGAGAACCTGTACTGTAACATCCTATAACTCAGTGGTGTCCCAAATTTTCTGTTCAAGGAGATTATGGGGCCACAAAGAAAGTGATCCACGATCCCTAAGGAGATGCCTAAGGAGAGTCACCTAGAGAGAAAACATTCTCTCAGGTTTTCACAAAGAGAAAATTGGTCAAGCAATGGCCGTGACTTATCTAGATGGCTGAAACTGACCAAACTTCTACAAAACTCTGTATATGGTTTCAGGATAAATCCTGAGGGGATTTGGCTGACCTTGTTAGATACAAAAGTTACAATTTTTGTTATATAGATCTTGCTTTAACTGGATCTTAATTATCCAGCAGAAAAGTTTAATCACGAGTTATAAAAAGTAAAGCCATATTATTATGCTGAGCTGTAAAAGGCTCAAGTCAACAGCTTCCGACATTGTCAGTTCTGCTCGTAATCTACTATTATTATGAGCTATTGGACTATACAAACAACTACTTTCTCTTAGTTCAATGAGAAGAAATATTTGTACTAATAGTGTTTAGAAAAGTTATCAAGTCTGCATCTTGTACTCTGAACGACTACTCTGAAGACAACAATATGCATTGTATTTAAAATAGAGAGAGAGTGTAGCCCTGAATACTGATAGTTGATCCAGTGAAACTGAATCTTTTGACCTGTTAAGTTGTAAGTTTATGTTGTTTAAATTTAGAATAATTTATTACAGCAACAGTAGGAAAATAATGCATCATGTGAAATTGTTTGTTTACTCTATTGTTCATCATTTAGATTATTTTTTAACTAACACAGGCATTCCTGCCCATAACAGCAGTAATTTATTTTATTGTGAAAACTTGTCCTGGATGACAGTCTTTGCTTTCAGTTTTAGCTGTGTCACGAATTTGTTGTTTCCGATCTCTACTTGGGATTCAAACTACTGTCTACTTTACAAGAATGTAAGTTTGACTATCAAACCAGAAGCTCTCAAATGCCATATAAATGTCAGAGATTTTTTTTCTGTAAATTGGGGGTGTTGTAATACCTAA